>CAUYQV010188668.1:0-20379 GCA_963574575.1 Galagoides demidoff
ATCACAGCTCATAGCAACCTCCAACTCCTGGGCTCAAGCGAGTCTCCTGCCTCCGCCTCCCAAGTAGCTGGGACCACAGGCGCCCGCCACAACGCCTGGCCATTTTTTGGTTGCAGCCATCATTGTTGTTTTGGCAGGCCCAGGCTGGGGATTCGAACCTGCCACCTTAGGTGTACGTGGCTGGCGCCTTAGCCAATTGAGCCACAGGCGCCGAGCCCATAAATGTATTCATGATCTATGTATATATGACTTAATAGAAAAAGAAATTAAAAACATAGTAAAAGAATTTCTTACTAAAAGAAATGCTGTCAGAAGAATTTAAGTGGCCCTAATAAATGCAATGCGGATTATGTTTTCCACAGGACTGATACTGAGATGGGGGAGGTATACGTTTGGGCAGGGGAAAGAATCAGGAGTTCTGTGAGCTACATTACACATGGGATATATATGCTGCCTCCCACTGGAAGTGTTGATAGACTGTTAATTGCACTCATATCAGGACCAAAAAAATAAATTTGCAGTCTTTAAAATAATTAAAGGAAGAGCCTGAATGAGGTCACTTAGAGAGATGGTGGTGTCTTTGAAACCAAGAGAAGGAAACGTTTTAAGGAGGAGGAAGCCATCTGCCGAGGTGCATACTGTTTAAGAGACCAAGTAAAGAGAAGAAAGGGAAGAGGCCATAGGATTTGGCCACATGGAGACCCATTGTGACCTTGTCAGGAAGTTTCAGTGCTGTGAATAGGGCAGAGCCCTGCTGCAGGGGTCTCAGGAAAGAAAGGAGGTGAGGAGAGCCAGGCTGCTGCAGGCTTTGGGGTAAGGGGAATAGAAGTGAGTTGTTATGAAGCCTGCGTGTATGTGCAGGAAGAGCAAATCTGCAGAAAGGGACAGACTGATGAGGCAGAAGAGAGCGGGTTTAGTCACAGGAACAACATTATTGGATCTAGAAGGGACATGCTGGAGGCACAAAGTGGTGTTGGCATCTGACAGGGCAGCTTCAGCAACTGATCTGTACTATGATGGTTTTGTCTCTTGTTTCCCCGGAGTTGGGGTTGGTTACTTCACTGAAGTATTTTAAATACCTCATGATTCCCCTCATACATATTTCATTACATATATATTTGCTTACATGTTTGCTTTTTTTTTCCCCAATTTTAATTTGTTTAGACATAGGGTCTCTGTCCCCCTGACTGGAGTGCAGTGGAGTCATTATAGTTCACTGTAACCTCAAACCCTTGGGCTCAGGAACCCTCTTGCTTTAGCCTCCCAAAGTGCTAGGATTACAGGCATGAGCCACCATCCCAGCCTGGTGATGTTTTCCTTAATTTTTCTCTCAGTACCGTGTTGCAGTTTTCAGAGTGTAGGTTTTACATTTCTTTTGTTAAATTGATTTCTGAAGTTTTGTTTTGTTTTGTTTTTAGACAGTGTTATTATGTGGCCCTCAGTAGAGTGCTGTGGCATTACAGCTCACAGCAACCTCAAACTTTTGGGCTTAAGCAATTCTCTTGCCTCAGCCTCCCAAGTAGCTGCGACTACCAGCACCTGCCACAATGCCTGGCTATTTTTTGGTTGCAGTTGTTATTGTTGTTTAACTGGCCCAGGCTGGGTTTGAACCCGCCAGCCTAAATGTATGTGGCCAGCACCCTACCCACTGAGCTACAAGAGCTGCCTTAGTTAAGGTTTTTTATATCTATGTTCATAAGAGATACCGGTCTGTAGTTTTCTCTTCTTGTGATGTCTCTGATTTTGGTACATACATATCACATGCAGATTTTTCACATTACAAATCTTATATTCCCTATGTTACTTATCTGACATAGCTTCTATGTCATTTTTCATTATTATTGTCAAGCAATTCTGCATTTTTAAATATTTTCCTTAATCTTATAAAGTGTTTAAGAGGATATTTTAAATTTGCAGGTAGAAAGGACTTTTGTTATTTCTAGCTTGATTGCCTGGAGATCAGAATGCTACATTTATTTTTAATAATTTATTAGTATTTCTCATGTGGCCCAGTACACTTAATGTTTATGATTGTGCATTTGAACAAACGTCATTTCTCTCAACTAGGTTCAGCAGTAATAAACCTCTGCTCTATTGTTAATATTGCTTAGACTTTCTGTGTTAGCAATCATTATTTTTATCCATCTGATCTACCTCATCTTAAAAAATGCATTAATGTTTTCTATTAGTAGTATATTTCCCTCTTCTTCTTTACTCTTGTAATTTATGCTTTATAAAGTTGCTGTGTTATTAGCTGTATAAATATTGACTGTTCTATCTTTGAATAGCCTTTAGCAGTATGAAGTCTTCTTTGTCTTTCAGTGATCTCCGGATAGATTTCTAACTTATCAAATATAGATTATGATCTATGTGTGTGTTAATAGAGTTGAATTTTTCTGTGTACTTTTGAATTGGTGAATTAAATCCATTTTCAGTTATGAATATATCCAACATATTAATATTCAGTCTCATCTCAGTGCCTATAGCTTAGTGGTTAGGATGCTGGCCACCTGCGGGGCTGGTGGATTTAAACCCAGCCCTGGCCAAAAACTGAAAAAAAAAAAAACAACAAAAACCCTTTGGTTCACATTTTCTTTCTTGGGTATCTGTACTATGTTACTCCATTCACTCCACTGTTTTTTAACTTCAAAGTATTCTGTGAAGGTCTAATCCCATATAAATTACTCAATCATTTTATCTTATGGCAAAGGGATTTCTGTTCTATAAAGCCCAATAATTTTAATATTAACTATTCTTAGACATGTTTCAGGCTTATCATCTCCCCTTCATATATTCAGGTTCAAGTCATTTTTTTTTTCAGGAAAGTTTTCTTTAATACTTTATACACTCCTTCCTTACTTTCCTTTTTCAGTGGGGAGAGACACTTCTATTATGCATATATTGGATCTTCTTTGCCTGTCTTCCATATTCCTTATTTTCTTTTCAATCCTTTTGATATTTGTTTTCTACTGACTTTTTTTGTTTCATTTTTCTGCTTTCTATACTCAATTTTTCTTTTGCCATTCTTTAGCTGCTCTGCTGGGTTTTGTGAGGGGACTTGGATGACTGGAAGACAATGCCACTGTTACCATCTTTCTCTGAATCCTATTGTGATTTAAAGTTACTTTGTTGCTGCATTTTGCTTATAAAACAACTTTATTTACAGGAAATAAAGGAAATATCCATAGAGATAACACTAATTGTAAAGGAGTCTAACCTTTTTATATCAAATTAGTTAATTTGAACTTGTTGAGGGGAGTTATTGTTCATGAGTGAACCTCCTTTGGCAAACACAACTTAGAAATTTAACTGAGACAAACCCAGCCCCGGCCAAAACAAAAAAAACAAAAAAAAGAAATTTAACTGAGAGATTTTCCCAGAAAATGCTCTTATGAATACTCTATTATAATAACATTCATAGTTTTGTGGTGAAAATCAATATATTTGAAACCATAAAACCTAATATTTCAAAGTAGGGGAAAGCCCTTTGTACTTCTCAGTACTCAGACTTACAAACGCTACTTTGAAACCTGGTCCAGAGGTACTGAACTTGCACAGCAGGTTCATAGGTAAGATGCAAATAACCTGGGTCCCTGGACTTGGAGGCCCCCAAAGTCTGAAGTCCAGAGAATATGGCTGGTGCTGTCCACTTTGCCATCATCTTATTGGCTGGACTATCTGGTCCTAAGTCCCTGGGCATCTCATTTCCACTGGTGCCCAATCTCTTGAGGGTCAACGATAACCACAGCAAGTTTTCATTTTAGAAGGAACACACGTATTTAGTACATCTTATATAAGAATAATGGATTATCATAGTTTGATAATCTCTCACAATCCCTTGTACCCACTGTATCTATATGTTAGCTGGGGCACTCCATCCTTTTAAATTCAATTTAAATTAGCTTGACACCCCCACCACCACCACATACACACACATAGGCTCCTATTCCATGTCACCTTCTGCAGTCTCTTCAAGTGTTTTAGTGGAATCTCATGCTTCTCCCCATCACACTTTACTTTGAAATCTAGCATCTACTGGTTAGTGTGGTTTATGTTGTCAGTGGAAAAGAACTCAAACTCTGTAAAATAGTTTAAAGAGGTTTATTCTGAGCTTAATATGTGTGGCCAGTCTGGAACACACAGCCTCAAGAGGTCCTGAGAAAATGTGTCCTCAGTAGCTGGGTTATACTTTGGTTTTATACAATTATGGAGACAGGAATTACACTTAAGATCCTAAGTCAACATTTGGAGGCCATTCATTGGTTTGGTCTGAAAAGGTGGTGCATCTCAAAGCAGGGGGTTATAGGTTATGAATGGGTTTTAAGACTCTTTATAATCAGGTAAAGAAACGACGCTCTGCTTAGGGCTTGGAATGTTTTAACTTAAGGAAGTCTGTTAGTCCAGAGCAGGGGTCCTCAAACTTTTTAAACAGAGGGCCAGTTCACTGTCCCTCAGACCATTGGAGGGCTGGACTGCAGGCTCTAGGACAAGTCGGCTGCTAAGCAGGACAGGCAGCGGTGGCAAAAAGACCCAGCAGGCCAGATGTCCTAGGCGGGCCTCGTGTGGCCCACGGGCTGTAGTTTGAGGATACCTGATCCAGAGACAGGTCCCTGGACATACACCATATGCCAGACATATACTTAGATTCAAGTGACCTGTTCAGTAAATCAAAGGTGGGTATTGCATATTCCCTAAGAAACTGTCAAGTTATCTATACTGCCCATAAATAAGTCTGAGTGGGGGAGGGGAAACTGAGGTGAAAGATAATAGAAGACTGAATGTCCATACATAAGTTCAAAGGCACTTAAAATACAAAGTCACCCAATGTGGAGTCTGAAAAGAGAATATGGAAGGAGGTTTAGCCATAGTTCTAAGGGAAGTATTGTAAGGTGCTGTTTAAGAGTTGAGCCTTTTCTGTCTTTCAAGAGGATTTGAGGTGATAAAGTCTGTGTAGCTTACAAGAAATATGTAGTAAGGGAATTATTTCTTGTCCAGGAAGATGACCTTGAAGCTGATAAATAGAAAGAGAAGGAGGAAATTTAAGGTTGCCTTGAGGACTGACTTGCCAGCAGATAGAATAGTCCTTAGTGATTTGTTTTAATTTTTCTTTTAAGTCTTGAAAATGAAGGAGTAAGAACAAGAGGGATTTCAAGGGTCAACTTCCTATGTGAATTGAATTGTGAATGTGATGAAGGATGGAGTTTTCTTGTTGAGTAGGTAAAATAAATTTGCCTTTCTATTACAGAAAAGTCAGGGCCCATTCCAAATAGACCCTGCTTGTATAAATTGGGTGGTTTCTTCAGTTGAGTAATCTGGGGACTGGGTTAAAAAGAAAGGGCTTGAGTAGCTGGAAAAGAAAGCTTTGCTGCCTGGGTAGCCTCCCTATCTGTCATATTATTTCCTAGGACCTCAACAGACTGAGAGGAGTGGTGTGCCTTGCAGTGGATACAGCTGTTTGAGTAATCCAGCTGCCTGTATGAGTTGTATGATGAGGTTGGCAGGTTTGTCAGAAATACCTTAGATAGTAAGAAGTCCCTTTTCTTTCCAAATAGCTGTGTGAGAGTGTCGACTGTGACAGGCATACTTAGAGTCAGTGTAAATGTTAAGTCTTTGATCTTTACCTAGTTGTAAGACCCTAATCAGGCCAATTATCTCTATTTCAAGAGGAGCTGCCAGGTGGTAAAGGAGCACTCTCAACTGTATGAATAGTGGTGACAATAGCGTGTCCTGCTTTGTGGTGGTAATCTCAAATGTAGCTACTCTATCAATATACCAGTTATGATCTAGGGAAGGTAATGGGGAATTACTGAAATCTCTAAGCAGGAGTGTTTTCAGGGCTCAGGAGAGATGGGAAGAAGTGCAGCAGTGTTTGAGGCTGATCTTAGGAGATGGGTGATCAAAGTGTTATTTATAAGCAAGATTTGGTACTGTTAATGAGGCCAGAAGTTAAGAAGTGATAAGCTTGGGGTTTTTGTTTTTTGACACAGAGTCTTACTCTGTTACCCTGGGTAGAGTGCTGTGGTAACATAGCTCACAGCAAACTCTTAGGCTTGAGTGATCCTCTTGCCTCAGCCTCCTGAGTACCTGGGACTACAGGCGTCCACCACAACTCCCATCTAATTTTTTTGTTTTTAGTAGAGACGGGGTGTCACTCTTGCTCAAGCTGGTGTCAAACGTGAGCTCAAACAATCCACATGCCTTGGCATCCCAGAGCTTGTTTAAGATGTCAAGAACCTAATGAGGGGTATAAACATGATTTGGTTGTCCATAAATAAGTTTGTTAGTTTCTCAGATAAGAGAGCTGTAACTGTCAGGTCTCTTAAACAGAATGTCCATCCTCTAGAAGTGTTATCTATATTTTTAGAAAAATAAGTGACAGCATTAAAATTGGGGCCTGACCTTTGTCCCAACACTCTAAGAGCAACTGTTCCATGTTCATGCATGTACAAATAGAAAGGTTTATTAAGATTAGGAAGGGCTAGAGCAGTGGTTCTCAACCTTCCTAATGCTGCAATTTATTTTCATGGTTACAAAGGGGTTATGACCCATAGGTTGAGAACTGCTGGGCTAGAGGGAAAGCTTCTAGCAGTGTTTTCAGCTTTTTAAAACCTTATTGGAAGAGGGGACTTCCAATCTACAAGCAATTGATACTCGACAAAGCAGACAAAAACTATGCACTGGGGAAAGGATACCCTGTTCAATAAATGGTACTAGGAAAATTGGATAACATCATGCAGGGGAATGAAACTAGATCCCAGTCTGTCGCTGTCTACAAAAATTAACTCAAGATGGATCAAAGACCTCCCTTTATTATACAGGTCTAGAAAGCAAAAGATGCTCGGATGGAATCCCAGCTCAAGTATTTACTCAGACCAGTAGATAATATGTTATACTTCTCAGACCCTCGGTTTCTTCACTTGTGCTAAAACTGGTGAATTCAAACCTATTCCATTATGTTGCTTTGAGTATTAAATCATCTAACAATGGAAAGTACCTGGCATATAGTAGATTCAACAAATTTTAGTATTCCTTATCCCTTATGATATCTTCTATATTTAGTGAAATAATATGTTCTTAAGGGGAAAAATAAAAAATTCTGTGATTGTAAAAAGCATTAAGGGATGAACTGAAGGTCATGCTCGGTCTTTTATTTTTATTGATATAATTTAGGCATTAGAGAAAGAATTACTATCAGTCTACAACTAAATAGATCAAGAATGTTGCAAAAACAATACAACTTGCTCTATTTTTTTTAAAAAACATGCCTTATTTGAGGAGCCCACCTTAAAAAATATGACATATAATCACAAATAATTAGGTTGATTTTTGCTCCAAGTTACAACTGCCTTTTTTCAACATTTCTACTTTCCTTGGAGACCGTTCAACAGGGTGACAAGCACCTCTGCCCACATTTGCTTCAGGCTACCCAAGGATGAATTTATCCAGGTGCTAACGCCACAGAAGGAAAAACTAAACTTGAAATAAAACTGTATTGTTAGCCTCGTAGTTACTTGAAACAAACATCTTTGACTATATAATGAAAAGAATAAAATGTGTATATTATATACTTTTCTCCTCATGTTTCTAGATGTTTTCCCTAAAGACAGAGATTTATAAATACCATATTCTGAATTTTATTAATCCCTTTTCTTGGTACTTTTAAAATGTACACAGCTACTTCAGTTCCAAGGAAGTCAAGGTAACATGCCCACTGGTTGGTATGACAAGGCTCAAAGTGCATAATGTCAGACAGAGTCACAGGCTGAGATTTTCTTTACTCCCAACTACCTACTAACTTGCCCCAGGACCAATTCATGCTGCCCAAGTCTGTACCTTAGTTACTTCCTCCGTCAGAAGGGAGCTGGGCCCTGGAAACTGGGTACTAGTTATTGTGATATGTGATGAACATAGATTATCTCTTTTAAGCCTCACAAAGAAGTCAGTACTCTTGTTATCCCCTTCTTTCTGATGAAGAAACTCAGAGACAAGAAGTTACTGGGCCAAATTAGGAAGCAGTGTGGCCCAAATGTTGCTAGGATCTGTCCCATTTCTGGCTTATTGTGCTAACTTATTCAACTCAATCTTCAGCCCCACGCTAGGTATGGAGAGTACAGCAGCTTCCCTAGATGCATATCCAACACAGAAGGAAACACCACGATGGAAATGGGCAGAGGGCAGTGATCAGGAACACAAGGAGGGCAGGCTTAGCATGGCTCAGTCAGGTAAGGCCTCTCTGAAGCGGCACCTGCCCGGCTGAGCACTGAGGGTTGGCTTCTCAGCCACGGGAACAGCCTGCAAGCCTGGCACACAGAGGAGAGCCCCATCTTCCTGGATGTGGGAGAGGCAAGGTAAGGATTTTATAGGAGGGACCTAGAGAGCCAGAAAGTAATGTAATCTGGCTGACCTCTAGGTACTGTGTGGAGAATGAACTGTAAGGGGACCAGAACATAAGCAGAGAAACCAGTGAAGGAGTCTAGGTCAGAGGTTGGCAAACTTTTTCTATAAAGGTAAAGATACTAAACATTTTTTGCTTTAGGGGCCGTAATAGTCTTTGTTGTAGCTACATAACTGTTATGCTGTATAAGAACAACCACAGAGATTTATAAATTTATAAATGGTGAGTGTGACAGTGTTCCAGTAAAACTATTTGAAAGCACAAGAGACCCCATCTCTCTCCGTGTTTCTTGATCCTTTGGTATAAGAGAGGGAATAGCCTGAAAAAGGTAGAATGTTCTACGACTTGTCTCTTTAACCCCAACCTATCCTTTTTAGGAATTAAAACCTCCATCCCTGTCCAAGGCCAGTAATCACATAGGCAGAATAAAGTTATTTGTTTCCACAGTAGTTAATTTGGTCTACTTATGACCTCTGTCTGGACAGTTCCATTGAGCCCCAGGAGATGACTCAATGGAATTGTCCCGGCAGAGGTCATGAGACTGTGTTCACCAGAAATACTACAGTTAACAACTATAGCCTAAAGCTGAAAACTTTTAAAAGCTCTGTATTTCTGCTTATAGATAGTATGATGGTATGTTAAGAAAAGAGTCTGCCATTTCCTCGTTTGCCAGCAAATTAATAAACTTCTCTTTTCTTCTCCTCAAACCATTTGTCCTCACTCTTTTTTCAGCCATGGGGACAACAAATACCAAACTTTCATAATTTGTCATCCCTGGGTGGGCCCATCAGCACCCCAAAGAAATACCACCCTGCAACTGCTGCCATGGGTGGAAAACATAGCCAGCAGACTCAGGTCAAGCTGTAGGGCTTTACTCATAGAAATAACATCTTTCGGTGGTGAGGGAGTAAGGAACCACCCCAGCAGCTGCTGGAGCCCATTTAGCTCTAGGGAACTTCTACCTCTCCCTCCCTGAATCAGATGCCACTCCTTGCAACAACTTAACCTTGTTAAGGAAAAGGAAATGGATTTGGGAAATGCTACAATGCCTCAAGTCATCTTGGTAAGTTCCCTGGTGTGCACACTGAAACCCTTGCTTCCACCCATTTGGGGAAGGCTGTTCAACCTTCCAGCCCTGTGGCAGGGCATCTGTTTTTAGTTGCAGTTTTGGAGCACAAGTCTTGGTAAAGAAATGAACTAGGGAACCAGGGAGATTCGTCCCCTTTTAGATTTAAAGAATTCGGTTCTCTTTTGTATGATTCCCATTGGTGGTAATCTGGGGAGTTCATTCTCTTTGGATTTGAAGAATTTGATTCTTGTTTGAGTGGCTCCCACTTACTTGGCAGTTGAGATTGTTTGCACTGAGAACTCGCTGTATTGTCTTGTGTTTGTTGTTTGTGAGATTGTTTCAACCAGTGAACCTGGGAAATTCAGTCTCTTAAGATTAGGAGATGTTGGTTCTTGTTTGAGAATATGGTTCTCAGACATTGGCATTAAGGTGATCTACATGGGGAAGTCTCTATATTGTCTACTTGTCATGTTGTGTTGGTTGTTATTTGTCAACATAGGAGGTTCCATTTCTGTTCCATCTGAAAGCCCCTTGGGGAAAATCTTGGCTGAATGGCCAACTTATAAGCACTATTTTGGGAATTCTGCTCACAGCACAGAGTAGAACATTTTTAGACTATAACAATATAAAAATAATTGGAGATCAGACAGGTGTTATCTCTGTTCATGAACTACCTGATACAGAGGTGGGGGATACAGCAGGACCCACTGCTCAAAGTATCATTTCTTTATCTGTGATGTACCAAAATTTTACCAGGCTAGCTCTCAGCATTGCTTGTCCCATTCTTTCTTCATTAGGCACAATGTGCCCTATCAAATGTAGATACGGGTAGTCCCTGGGTTATGAATGAGGCAGGTTCTGTCTCATTTTTTTGTTTATTTGTTTGTTTGTTTGAGACAGAGTCTCACTATGTCACCCTGGGTAGAGTGCCATGGCATCACAGCTCACAGCAACCTCAAACTCTTGGCCTTAAGCAATTCTCTTACCTCAGCCATCTGAGTAGCTAGGACTACAGGCACCTGCCACAATGCCCGACCATTTTTTGGTTGTAGTTGCCATTGTTGTTTGGCAGGCCTGGGCTGCTCCCCTGTATGTGGCTGACCCCCTAGCCGCTGAGCTACAGGTGCCAAGCCAAGGTTCTGTAGATTTGTTCTTAAGTTGAACTTCTATGTAAGTTGGGACAGGTACATTTACCCATTACTTGTAATAGCCTCCATTCATAAGTGCCAATCACACGTTAGTTGGATGTCTGTAAATTGGGGACTTGCTATCGTAGCCCCCATTTGAATTGTATATTAAGTTAGACACTTGTAACTTGGGAACTGCTTTTATAACCCTTTTTCATTTTAGCCAATTTTTCTTCGATTTACTGTTGGGGTGTTTTCCCCTCCCACTTTTTCAGTCCTCCTCCTTTAGGAGGTCATTCACGCATATGTCACACTTCCTCAGAGTCCTGGAAGTGTCTTCCCTTTCTGTCAGTTTCCCCTTAGCCTCTTTTAACCCTACTCCTCCCCTCTAAGTTATTGGTTTCATTTCCTCAAGCCCATCCTCATAACCTTGAAGAGGTTTAAATAGTCTCTTCTCTTAATTATTGTTTCTAAAATGACATTCACACCTATAGTCACTTATTTCTTTCCTTTCCTTAGCTATTAGCTAATTCCCATCTCTATTTGTTGTCTAACTTTTTGAGCTCCTGTGGCAAAGAGAAAATACAGTAATTTTATTTCATGAAGAAGTCTTTGCTCATGGTTTTTGTCTGGTGGTGGTGGTATTCTCCAGAGTGTGGTCATTGCCTTTTATTGTTTTTGTGGTTTGGTTATGAATCATTTGGGGGGAGCATGGCCACCATGACGCATGACTGTGGGGACACCATTCCATCGTAGCCTGTGTGGGTGACGAGCTCAACCAGGGCAGCCATACGTGGTACCTTGTTTTCTCAGTCATTTGCCATCTCTAAATCCTCATTAGCCAGGTACTTCAGACTTTTCCAACTAGCTTTGTTCCAGCTTGGATCTTTTTGACTGCTTCTTAGTTTCCTTGGCTGATTCTTTTCCTGTCATGCTTAAAATTTGATATTTTTTCCTTTTGCTATAGGTCAGCGGTTTTCAACCTGTGGGTCGCAACACACAGGAACTATATTAAAGGGCTGCGGCATTAGGAAGGTTGAAAACCACTGTTCTAGGTCCATTCCCTAGATCAGAGTGGATAAACTATGCCAACTGAACCAAATCAAGCCTGCTGCTTCTGTCAGTAAAGTTTTAGTGCAGCACAGCCTGTGCCCATTCATTTACAGCTGCTTTTGTGCTACAACAGCAGAGTGGAGTGGTTGGTACAAAGCCTACATGGCTCACACAGCCAAAAATATATACCCAGTGACTCTTTGCAAAAAAAGTTTGCTGACCTCTGCCCTGGACAGTTTATCTTCTCTGCTGTGTTGACCACCTCTCTGGTGATGACTTCCCAGCCTATGAATTCAGCCCAGCTCTTTCTCCAAATCCACATGACACCTGCTTACACAGCATCTCAACTGGAATGTCCACATGCAACTGAAACTCCATTCCCCAGATCAAAGCCATCTCTTTACTTACTCTAGATCTCTGCTGTTTTGCATGCCTCCAACTCAGGATCTAGTTAGCCAGAGCAGGACGCGAAGGTGTCCCTGACTCTAACACTCCAAGTTCTCCATTCTTTCCCTCCAACTGCTCTTGCATCTATTCATTTCTCTCCATCTCCACACTCACCTGCAAGCTTTCAGTCAGGGAGGTGTCCCAATAAAAGGAGGAAAGCCCCTGAACTCTCCAACTGGGTACTTGCCTTCAAAGTGTAAAGAATTCAAATGTGAGCCAACTAGCAGCAGGAGAGTTTATTAGAGGCAGATACTACCCCACAGACAGTGGAGATGGATTTATGGGGCGATAATAACATTTTTATACTCCCCCCTGCTGTCACAGAACGGTAAGCAAAAACATTTTGTAATGTTTTTCTGGCGTAGTCATTTATCCAATCTTGGGTGGTTCCAGGGCAGCAACTTGCTGGTAACTTCCTTATTCATGGTGGTTTACCATGGTCTGGCATCCGTCAAAATGGTGCACTCAGCCTCTCCACCTTCCTCTTCCGCCTTATCTCTACATTAGTGTGAACTAAAATAAAATATTAAGCTTCTGCTGCAGCTGAATGAATGGACCCCCTCTAGGTTAAGGGGTTACCCTAAAACTGAGCGGCTAGCCATGAGATGGGAGGTCAGACAGGCCTCATCATAACTTCCTCCCTCTCAGTCTTGAAGATAGCCTTTGTAACTTATCAACAGGCCTAAGGCTATGCACGCCAAAGCTTAAACCACCTGCAGGTCCTCACTTTATATAACATAGCACTTGAGTAGAGGGGCTTGCCTCTGATTAACAGAATTCCCTATTTTAAAGCATTCTGATCCTTTAAACAAAGTTTCATTTCTTTAACCAGTTACAGATCAAAGAATCTTTAAACTCACCTATAACCTGTAAGCCCCCACTTTGAAATGTATCACCTTTTCAGGCTAAACCAAGGTAAGGCCTGCCAAGTATTGACTTATGACTTATATGTAATTCCTGCCTCCCTGAAACATACAAACCATGCTGTAACCCAACCACAGCAAGTCCACTTGCTCAAGTATGAAAAGGCATGACGCTGGTCTTTTCATACTTGACTCAGAATAAACCTCTTTAAATTATATTACAGGGTTTGGTTTCTTTTCTATTGACATTAGCTTAGCAGCAGAGCTGGAGAGGGAGTGAAGAGAACTGGGTTCTAGCCCTGGTTTGCAGCTTTTGAGTACTGCCCAGGTCAGATCACTGAGACCAAAGGTCCTACCATGGAGCAATAAGAGATACCAGTCTTGGCCTGCTTTTCCCATGGATGTGTTTGAAGATCAAAATTTCCTTCAGATTGTATTTCATGTATAGTGAGTAAGTAAAGTGCTGTGAGGATGGCAGTATGCCGTGGGGATGTGAGGCTTCTTCCTCCAGGAAGCCTCCCTGGATCCCCAGGCTGCGTGACACCCTAGCCCCTCCTTTTCTTGCTCTTTTGCTGGCCCTCGTCACATTCAGCTTGTTGCATAGTCACCTCGTGTGTGTGTGCTCAGGGTCTGTGGTCAGGATGAGCCCCACGATGGCAGGATCAATTCTTAGTCATTTCTTCTCCCCTAAATCTCAGCACAGGACCTGGCACAGAGTGGAGGTTCTTTAAATATTTGTAGAGCTCAGCCAAAGACCCTTGGGAATCTCCCAGACTCTAGGAGAGACAAACATAAATGACGAATATGGCCCTGGCAGGGCTGTCACAGATAAGAGATGTGACTCACAAAGTGTGTAATGGTCCTCATAAGATGTCCACAGGGTAACGAACCCGGGGAGAGTTAGGGCCTGGCTCAGCCTGGATGCAGGCATTCCAAGAAGGTGTGAGTAGCATCTGCCCTCTCTGGTCAGTGCCCAGGTCACAGGGGTAGTGAAGGGCTCTGAGCATGGCCCCTGCTTTGGCTAGTGGAGGGAATCCTCCTATAGCAAATGCTTCCTGGTACTGATTCCAACATTCGGACACATTGGCACAGACACATGACAGGATGGGCCCCAAAGCTCCTATGCATACTAATTAAACCATCTGCCACCAGTCATTCTTTACGAAAAGTTTAATTTTTCCCCCAAGATCTTCTGAACACCTCTTCCCTTATTCATCCCCAGAAGTCTTTAACACAATCCCTGGCAGCTAGTTTTAGGCCTTCAGCTCCCGTTAGGTGGAGCTGAGAAAAGTCTTCTCCAGTGCCCCAGAGCAAACCGTCATAAACTGTTAGGTCTAGATTGTTAAGGAGGCCACACCACAGATGCTCATCCAATCTAAGAACACATAGAAACAAACATTAGAAAACTCAGAAAGGGTAGAGACCAGACAGAGAGGATACCCAGCCAGCACACCTACATGGGCTGTGGCCCTCCTGGCTAGAGAATTTTACACATTCTGATGTGCTGTGTGTAAAGATGGTCAGTATTTATAGTAAAATAACATAAAAATTATTAGTTTATGGTTTTTCAGTAAGGACTAAAATCACTCACTGTCACTCTGCGTGCTTTCCTTCACGTTCCCTTGTTAGCTGTCCTTCACCCTCAGTAGAGTTCCATTTTCACAAATCATGGCAAAGAGCAGACCAAAAGGAAATGGTAAATTCCTCTCTTTACATTTCATCACCTTTCTGCCTTTCAGAATGTGTTCCTTTAACCTCAAGTAGTTCCTGAGTGTCCAGGATGAACAGTGGGATATATCTTCAACCTTGATGAAGGAAAAAAAAACAGATACAGCATTCGCAACTACAATACCTTGTGAATTTGACTGCAGTTACCTTTGTTTGCCCCCCACCCTCGCTTAAATTAACCACTTGGCCTCAATTGCAGACATTCTTTTTTTCTTTGGGATGCCACACCATCTCCCTGCTTTATCTCTCTCTTTCCCTATTCTCTTTCCCTCTCACTCTCTCTCTTTCTGTAGAAGATAAAGTCTATACTTTTTTTTTTTCTCAGTTTTTGGCCGGGGCTGGGTTTGAACCCACCACCTCTGGCATATGGGGCTGCCGCCCTAAAGTCTATACTTTTATATCCTAATGTGGGTGTAGAGAAATTCTTTTGTCTCCCACGTGGAGCACCTACTGACCTTTTCCACCCTATCATTCTCACTCTCTTGAGTGCCAAGTCTTTGACCTGGAAGGTCTAAGACATCCACCTCCCTGGAAGGCAAACTTTACAGCAAGAAAATGCAGATCTGTGGCTTTGAACATGTGCAGTTGGGTTCTGCAGCAGGACAGCACCCTTTCCAGCCAGACTGTCATTGTGAGAAAGAATGTCCAGATTCCTTTTCTTGCCCTTCAGCACATCAGCAACTGAGCCTAAAGACCTAGGAGAAGCGACAGGAGAGCCTGCCTCTTTCCTACCTTAGTAAAGAGAAAGAGAGAAGTAGAGAGAGAAAGAAAGAGGATGAGGGAACAGAAATGGGGTAGGCTGGTGTGCCTTGCATACTTTCCCTTCCATGAGCTCAGAGAGAGGGAAAATACCGAGGTGAGAGAACAAAAAAGAAAAAAAAATCCTTTCCTCTGTACTCACGCTACACTTTGACATCAAATTTGCAGATTTTTTTCACACCAACCAATTCCTCATTCTCAATGGACACTGACTGGGTGTCTTATGACATAACTCAGGTCTGACACTACCTGACTTAGCATAGACCCTGCAGGGGAAGGACTCAGTTTCGGAAGACTGCCCCCTACTTCAGATGCCGATCCCAAGCTCAGGCCTTCTGTACTCTGTCCACCTTGGCTGTAGACTGGAGGTCCCCACACCTGCTCCTCAGATTTGATAATTTGTTAGAACTAGAATGGCTCACAGTGATGCAGGGGACATCCCAAGGAAGGGAGGGAAGCTCCCAAAACTCATCCAAGGGGTACTTGGCTTCACACAAGAAAGAATTCATTATACTGGTATTTTGTTTGTTTGTTTGTTTGATTTTTATCTTTTTTAATTAAATCATAACTGTATACACTAATGTAATTATGGAGTACAATGTGCTGATTTTATATACAATTTGGAATGCTTACATCAAACTGGTTAACATAGCCTTTACCTCACTCACTTAATTATTGTGTTAAGACATTTATACTCTAATCTTAATAGATTTGACAAGTCCCCTTGCAATATGCACCATAGGTGAGGTCCCACCGATTACCCTCTCTCCTTCCAACCTGCCTCTGTCTTCCATCTCCCTCTTCTTGCCTCCTTCATCCTGCTAGCCTTGGTCACATTCAGCTTGCTGCATAGTCACTCATGTGTGTGCTCAGTTGTGGGCTATAGTTGAGTTTTATTTTTTATATGAAAATGTGGGTGATTATATGTTGGCTTCATAATAGTACTGAGTACATTGGATACTTTTTCTTCCATTCTTGAGTTACTTTACTAAGAAGAATATGTTCCAGCCCCATCCATGTAAACATAAGAGAGGTAAAGTCTCAATCTTTTTCTAAAGCTGTATAATATCCCATGGTGTACATATACCACAATTTATGGTATCATTAATCCATTCATGGGTCGATGGGCACTTTGGCTTCTTCCATGATGTGGCAATTATTAATTGGGCTGCAATAAACATTCTGGTGCAAATATCTTTGTTGTAAAGTGATTTTTGACCTTCTAGATATATACCCAGTAGAGGAATTGTAGGATCAAATGGCAGGTCTACTTTTAGTTCCCTAAGTGTTCTCCAAACTTCTTTCCAAAAGGAACATATTAGCTTGCATTCCCACCAGCAGTGCAGAAGTGTTCTCTTTTCTCCACATCCATGCCAACAACTGTAGTTTTGGGATTTTGTGATGTGGGTTACTCTTACTGGAGTTAGATGACTGGAAAAGAATTCATTTTAATGAAAGACAATAGATCTTGCTCCACACAAAGTCGGGGTCTCTTCCTGAGCAGGAGGGGGACCCCTTATGGGGCATTGATAACAAAAACCCAGTATGTGACCACAGTTGACTCGAGGTCATCCCATAAAGGTTAATCATAAACTGGTGTCACAGAAAGGTAAGCACATTTTATCAGGCACCGGCCTAGTGATTCCTCCACCCTTGGGTGACCCTGGCCTAGCACCTTGCTGGTGGCCTGCCCAGGGCGGTCAGGTCTGGTGTCAGCCAAATGGCTGCACTTGGGCTCCTTCCACCTTCTCATCCTGCTGTCTCCCTACATTACTCCCTCCTCAGATATTTTATGCTCTTAATCTTAAAAGATTGTTGAGAAATAAAAATCCATCTTCTGTAGCTTCTTCAACAATGAGGAAGTGTCGTCCCTGCCTGTCAGGTATAAAAATCTCTGGAAAACTGATCTAAGGGGCTGACAGACAATTTCCATTCTCTGGGTCAGGAGGTTGTATGGGTCAAAAGCTTTGTGCCAGCATCATCTTGATGTGAAACTATTGTAACCTGCAAGACACAAACTTTACAAGGAGGCTAAACAAATGGGGACCGAAAATCAACAAAAAGAAAATAGCTACTAGAGGTCCCAAGAAAGGTAAAAACCTGGCAGCTGACGGTAGAGACCCCTTATAGAATTCCATATGTTTGGGGGGAGGTGTCGTTAAGACCGTATGACCACACAGGCTGTTTGTAGACTTCCCTTACGTCCTCTTCTACCTGCCTAGGACTATTAATATAAATGCAACAGGCAGTGTTTAGCACACCACAAACTCCCCCCTGCTCACCTAGCAGATAATCCAACGCTAACCTATTATCCTTATCATCCCTTTCCTAGTGAATCTAGGGAAGTCCTTAGCTTGTTTAAAGCATTCCCATTGTTTTGTGAAATAGTATAAAGTGATGTGGGAAAGTTCTGGAGAGTTACTTCATGGTAGGCAAAGCCAGCCCAGGGGACTAGGAGCCTGATAGCAGCTCCAACTCTGGCCAAGATGAGACCAATTGCACACATCTCACAGGGAGCAGCAGCATGGGTGATATTATAATGGCATAGATTAGAGGGTTTTAACTGCCCTGGGGTACACTGACCTTTAAACCAGACTTTATCAAAACAGTAGTAACCATGAACATCATGGTTATGGAGAGGGAGATGATTTCTAGCCTTATTAAAGGGTTTCCTTTATATATAACATATATAGACTTGTGATACCCAAATTCATATAGACATTGTTTGAGCAGCTGTGAAGTTTGCCGCAGCCACAAAGCATTCAGCAATAGATAAGAGCCAGTGAGAGAACCAGGGGAAACTGATAGGCTAATGCAGGAGCCAGGTAGAGTGTGGGAGCGTTGGTGGTAGGGGGAGAAAAAACAGTCTTAACTTGGGTGAGGATCGGAATTCTCCATTTGAACAAGTATCACAAGATCCTGGAGACTGAGGACATTTATAGGTAGAGTTAATCTCACAAGTGCCCTTGTTGAAAGATCCAGTTCCGTAAGTACTGTTGGGCTGTGTGAGGGGGTTGAAAGCACTGTCATAATTATTATCATTATAAAGTCCATGAAGTGTCATTGAAGCATCAAGTACAAGCCATAGTCTTTGGATTACAGGAGTTTTTATTTACAGTGTGAGTTTAGGTACCAGGAAGTAGAGGAATAAGACGTCCTCCACATGGGGTTCATGTCTAATTTGGAAATATTCCCAAGTGCGGCAAAGAGTGGAAGCATGTGGTTCCAGACCACACTGGTAAGATTATAAGAAGCAAGAGGTGTGCTGGTACTCCCCACCATGGAAACCTATTTTTTAGTGGTTCCTCATAACATACCCAACAACATGAAAGATTTTGTCCTTTTGCTAATGAGTCTGAAGTATTTATCAAGTAGTTAACCAGAGCAGATGGAATCCACAGAATTAGAAACAGTAAGAATATAGCTTTGAGATGCATTATATTAATTCTTGTCAATAAGAGACTTGGTTCCAGCCATTGGGAAGAGGACAAAGTAAGCCTAACCAGTAGAATATCACCAAAGTGCCAGCAAACATCCATAAGAGGAAATTAGGCATTTTGTATTAGTATGAAGATGTTACTTAGCCTTTTGGCTACCTTTGGAAGGCAACTCCTGGAACAGGTAGCTGAGGTCTTCTACGGGTTCACACACGTATGTCATGGTACCTTCCTCGTGGTGTCAGTGGCAGCTTATAAGAGACAGTTTTTATCCTACACAGGTATACAGAGTTAGCAATTCCTTGGAGTTTGACAGCAGTGGGGGTTCTTAAAAATATGGGATAGGGACCCTCTGTTTTGGCTATCGCTGGTCTTCAGGAGAGCCTTCTTTCCAGATTTTCAATAAGGCTAGAGGGGAATGAACCTCTTCCTTCATAAGGGAAGGTACTATTTTATGTCCATATTCTCAGGCCATTTGAACCCGGCCTATGTTGACAACATGCATCAGGTCTTTTTTTTTTTTTCTTTTTTTAGAGACAGAGTCTCACTTTGTCACTCTGGGTAGAGTGTTGTAGTGTCACAGCTCATAGCAACCTCCAGCTCTTGGGCTTAGGCTATTCTCTTGCCTCAGCCTCTAGAGTAGCTGGACTACGGGCACTTACCACAATGCCCAGCTATTTTTTTTTTTGGTTGCAGTTTGGCTGGTGCCAGGTTTGAACCCACCACCTTCGGTATATGGAGCCAGTGCCCTACTCGCTGAGCTACAGGCACCACCCCATGCATTAGGTCTTATGTGTTTCTTCATCAAATACAAGTTCTGACATTAAACGGGGTCTTAAGGGTGGCACCTATGGCTCAGTGAGTAGGGCGTTGGCCCCATATACCAAGCGTGGTGGGTTCAAACCTGACCCTCACCAAATTGCAACAAAAAAATAGCCAGGTGTTGTGGCTGGTACCTGTAGTCCCAACTACATGGGAGGCTGAGGCAAGAGAATCCTCTAAGCCCAAGAGCTGGAGGTTGCTGTGAGCTGTGACGCCACAACTCTCTACCAAGGGTAACAAAGTGAGACTCTGTCTCAAAAAAAAAAAAAAAAAGGGTCTTAAACAGTCATGTTGAAGCTTTCAAGTCCCTTCAGTGGGTCACCCTGGTTTGGAGAAGGGCTACAGGTAAAAGGGGAACCCAGTTTTTGGAGGTCTTACTGAATTTTACAAAGTTTTGCTAATGTCCTTCTTTTTCTAAAGATAAAGTTTTCTACTTTACCTGAAGATCCAGGACCCCCTAAGGGGCTGGGGTCCCTTTGGCTGTGAAGGAAGGTCATTGTCACTTTGTAAACTTTTGGTATATCAAAATCTAGGGATGCTTTTTTTTTTTTTTTTTTTTTGAGACGGAGCCTCAAGCTATCCCCCTGGGCAGAGTGCCATGGCATCACAGCTCATAGCAACCTCCAACTCCTGGGCTCAAGCGAGTCTCCTGCCTCCACCTCCCAAGTAGCTGGGACCA
>CAUYQV010188676.1:0-43179 GCA_963574575.1 Galagoides demidoff
GGCACTCTACCCAGGGGGATAGCTTGAGGCTCCGTCTCAAAAAAAAAAAAAAAAGAAATGTACCTTTTTAGATAGGATTTCCTTTCCTTCACGGCCCAGTTCTAGGTATTCACTGCTGTTCATAAACATCAGCTAAAAACCATTAAAGGAAAAAAGAATAAAAACAAATGGGAGGGGGAAGGAGGGAAAGAACCACTAGACTCATACAAAGATGACTGAATGAAGGTAAGCAAGACTCAACCTTACTCGTATTTTATGTGACCTGTCATGTTTGAATGGTGAGAGCTCCATGGGAAGAAAGGAGATGCCAAGTAGTGCTTCAAAGCTTTGGACCACAACCAAAACAACACAGCATCATTTCAAACAGAACAGTAGCCAAACATTGCTCTCTTGGATATGGTTCATCAAGCGATTCTCTTGCCTCAGCCTCCCAAGTGGCTGGGACTACAGGTGCCTGCCACAATGCCCAGCTATTTTTTTGTTGTAGTTGTCATTGTTGTTTGGCAGGCCTGGGCTGGGTTCAAACCCACCAGCCCCGGTGTATGTGGCTGGTGCCCTAGCTGCTGAGCTACAGGTGCCCAGCCTCTTCCCTGTATTAGTATGCAGATCCTGGGTTTAAAAAGCAGTGGGTAGCTGGGTGTTGTGGCGGGCGCCCATAGACCCAGCTACTCGGGAAGTTGAGGCAAGAAGAATTGTTTAAGCCCAGGAGTTGGAGGTTGCTGTGAGCTGTGTGATGCCATGGCACTCTACCAAGGGCGACAAAGTGAGACTCTGTCTCTACAAAAAAAAAAAAAAAAAAGCAGAGGTCACATTCCTTATTATACCAACATGCAAAGAGAGACAAATAGTTTGAAAGGACGGATGGTTGGATAGATGATGTTGAGTTTTCTGTTCTGGCTTCCAAGGCTGTGCTTTATCAAACCTGAGAATTATTATAGTGACCTTATGCTATGTAACACAACACATCATCTTTTTGCTTCTGTGAGCTTAAATTGACCTTTTCTCTCTTATAGCTGAATGATCTTGATGAATAGAGGTATTATAGACTCTCGTGATATCAAGATTCAAATCCAGAATCCAAAGTCTTCTCTCCTCTGCAATAACCATTTCCTAATATTACACACTGATCTCTTAAAATGTCTTTCTTTAAAACACTTCCTCATAAGCAACACCCTATCATTTTTTAGATCACTGCTCACTCCCTTGAGTCACCTTTCTATTTCTGAAGCTGCCTTTAGTCTCTTTCTGAGACTTAGGAAGTACATGAGTTTATCAGAGCACATCAGAATATATCTCTCAAGTTGGGTGTTTCTGGGAAGATTGTTATCACTCTGATATATGTTGATTCCTGTTAGCATCGGTTTCACCAAGTGATGTTCATTCTTGGCTCTCTGTCTGGCAAATGGTGAAGACCAGCTGCAGACAAGCCTCCTTGTTACCCAGGCCTGTGCATCTGTCAGGACAGCAGCCAGCCTGTGTCTGTGGGAGGTCATGAGCACTTGGCAGACCAAAGTGGAAGTGTCCTGGGCTCTGAGTCAGGTGCCAGGGATCAGAATCAGGAAGCACAGTCCCCTGTATGTGGACTTTTCGTAAGTATTTGTAGGCTGGGGAGGCAGGTACCTAACCCTGAGGTTCAGTGGTGCAGAGGAATGGTCCAGAGTAGCCATGTTCCTTCTGCCCAGATTTCATAAGGATACAGATGGGGTAAAGGTGGTCTGAGGCCGGGGGCCACAAGGAGTGGTTTGTTCCTGACCAGATCCCCAGAGGAATAAGCCTGGTTAATGATGTAGACCATAACAGAGTGGCCAAGGAGGCTGAGACTTGAGTAGTGGGGTTTCTGAGGGTGTTGTTCATATCCTTCTCCCTTTGGAGTTCTGAGAATAAAGACTCAAGCAGTTTTTCACTAATCTTAGCCATGGAGCAGAGACCCCAAGATCTTTTTTTTTTTTTTTGAGACAGAGCCTCAAGCTGTCCCCCTGGGTAGAGTGCTATAGCATCCCAGCTCACAGCAACCTCGAACTCCTGGGCTCAAGCGAGTCTCCTGCCTCCGCCTCCCAAGTAGCTGGGACCACAGGTGCCCGCTACAACTCCCAGCTATTTTTTTGGTTGCAGCCGTCATTGTTGTTTGGCAGGCCCAGGCTGGATTCTAACCTGCCACCTTAGGTGTATGTGGTTGGCGCCTTAGCCGCTTGAGCCACAGGCACCGATCCGACCCCAAGATCTTGATATTCCTTTCCTGCTGCTTCCTGAACTGACCATCCCCACATCTCATCAGAGATAGCAGCTGCCTAGTGGCGAGGGCATCAGTGGAGGTGGCACAGAAGGAGGGGCACCCTCCTCATGAGACCAGGCTGCCTGGGAAGAGAGAGCCTGCCCAGAGCCTGTTCCTTAGTTGCCCCTGTTCCTAGAGGGAGGGAAGAGGTAGTGAGAGAGGAGTAGGGGCTCCTCCCTTCTGAAGGACTCTTTTGAGGAGTGTGTGTTAAACTGCCCTCTCTCCAAAACTCCATCACTGACAAGAGATTCTGGTGACATTGAAGAGAGCTGGTTCTGTAGAATGGAAGTGAGCTGATTTCAGAAGGCTGTAGGAGGGGAGGGAGATGTTTACAGCATGTGTCTGGAAAAGTAATATTGAAGGGAGGAGAAGGGATGGCAGCTTTGAGAGAGAGCATACCTCCATCTGCCACCCACTAAACACCTGCTCTGTGTCTGGCAACACAGGGGTCCTGGGAGTTGACAATACTTAGTGTCTATTTTCTACAAGTCCACTCTAGTGGGGAAGAAATGTAAATAAATAGTCACAATTACATACAAGAAATGATGAGGGCTCGGCACCTGTGGCTCAAGTGGCTAAGGTGCCAGCCGCATACATCTAAGGTGGTAGGTTCGAATCCAGCCCGGGCTGCCAAACAACAATGACGGCTGCAACCAAAAAATAGCCAGGAGTTGTGGTGGGCACCTGTGGTCCCAGCTACTTGGGAGGTGGAGTCAGGAGAATCACTCCAACTTCCAGGAGTTGGAGGTTGCTGTGAGCTGTGATGCCATGGCACTCTACCCAGGGGGACAGCTTGAGACTCTGTCTCAAAAGAAAAAAAAAAAAAGAAAGAAAGAAATGATGAGATAAGGTGATGGACAAGGGGCTGCAGAAGCATCCAGGGGTGTGCCTGCCTGTGTGTGCACATGAACACACTCATGGGGGGGATGGGAAGTAGATGCAGGAATGTTGCACACAGGAGATGATCTTTGAGCTGTTCTAAGGGTGATAAGGAGAACGAGAGGTGGACCAACCGAGGAAGGGTTTTACAGAAAACTGCATGACACAGGCAGGGGCTTGAAGGTGTGCAAGAGAGCGAGGAGCATGAGTGGCTGCAGTCCAGTCCTGTGCCCCAGGAGGCGCGCCACATGAGGCGGCCTTTTCCTGAAAGTGATGGGGATTTGCTACGTGTTTGCATCTGGGGAGCAACATGCTCAGATGTGAATTTTAGGAAGATCGCTCTGGGGGCAGAACTGAGAAGGGTTGGAGTTGGGGACAAGGATATAGTCGGGAGGAGTCTGGATATATTTGCAGTAGTTCAGAAGCAAGAATGCCACGGACAAGCTCTAAGGCGGTGTGAACAGAGCTGACGGTATTGAGGCGGTGGCACGATAGGTGGAGTGACCAGATGTCCAGAGGACTGCGAGGGGAAGCAAGAAGCTAGGGGACAGCAGAGTTTCTGGCGTGGGTCCTTGGGTGGATGGTGGTGTTACTTGTGGCAAAGGGGGAGTCAAAAAGGGGTGGGAGATCTAAGGAAGGTTTCTTTTAAGCTTCTTTTAAGCTTTCTTTCTTTCTTTTAATTCAGGCCAGAGGGCATTTGAAGGCAAGAAGAAAAATGCTAGAACCACAGAGGCAGAGAAAATGGGCCCTAAGGTGGGGCTAAGAAGCGCGTGTGGGGGTGGGAGAGGACACACGAGATGAGGGACTGAGCCTGAGCGGGATAGTAGGGCTCTCAGGGGTCAGTTTCTCCTCTATAAAGTGGCATCAGCTTGTCTCAACTTGCTGGGATTGTCCTGTGAACTAAACGGGGTAAAACGCAGACCGCGCCTGACTCACAGATGCTGAGTAGCGTCCGCCCCACCCTGCGGCAAATACCAACGGCAAATCCGCGCTGACTTGAGCCCAACCAGTTCTCTCATGCTGATCTTTCTGTCCGGCATAGAGACGGGTATGATCAATAAAACAGGGGAAATAAATTATTTAGTGCAGTTTGGCGAGAAAGACTGTTTCACAGCTTATTTGGGCCGGGGTAGAGGCACAATAAAAGAGCGTCCACCTGGTGAAAAATTTCAAGCCTAGAGTTGCGGCAACACCTGCCGAGGTTACAGTGTGAGTCAGAGGCAACGCCGGGACGTACAGCTGGGGCCCATAGTGAAACCATTTCCACGGAACTGCCCACGGAAAAGGGGGTTGTGCAGAACGTGGCACTGGTCACCACTTCCGGCATCTAGTTCCCTCCTACCCCCGTCCTCTGGCTTTTAAAAGAACTCCCAGGTATCTGGCTTCCATCTGAGAGGTCCAGTGGGGGAAATTCAGAGCAAGGACTGTCCGGGAAACCCTTTCTGTGGGAAGCAAGTGTGGTTATGGAAAGGATCCTCGGGATGAGTCAGCACGGCTCCTGCGGCGTGAGTCTAGAGCAGGGCGGGCGCTGGGAGGACGAGGGCGCAGGGCGGGGCGGGGGACGTGGAGATCAGAGGGCAGGGCGGGGACCGGAGACCGCGCCGCTGCAGTGACACACTGAGGCCGTCGGGGGGCAGAGTTGGAGGCAAAGCCCTGCAGGCCGGTGGAAAAGTCAGCCCCTAGCAGGGACACTGCAGAGCCTTTGCCTGGCTGTCTCGCGGCCTGCCTGTTTCCCGAGTTCCTGCCTTCATAGAGCACCGGAGATTGTCAGAGCGGGATCAAGCTCCAGGGATTGTCCCATTCACCTCTCCTGAGCAGGGGATTGCCCAAGGTCACAGAGCAAGTTAGGGGCACATGGGTATGATTCCACTGGTCTCAGGAATATGGCCATTTGTGGGCACAGTCCTGGCCTCAGGTCCTGAGACACAGCACATGATCACAGGCAGTGCTGCCCCTGGAAATCTCGTCTCCCTGCGGTCCTCTGGCCTTGTTCCTTCCCCCTCTGTTCTATTTATCTTTCCAAGCCCTTCTCCAAGTCCCTTCCATGGGTCCTTGCCCTCTGTTAGTCCTGCCTGCCTCCTGCCTCTGTCTCTGCCCTCAGGGCAGCTTTCAAGGCTCCCTCACCACCCAGAGCCCCTTGACCGCCCAGGGCCAGCTGTTTCTGGCAGGCGCCCTGTGGGGTTGCAGTTTTGAGAGCTCTGTTTTCCAGCTGGATGTCTCAGTGCCATTCTTGGGATCCAGAGGAGAAATCCTTACTGGGTAGCACGATCCGAGTTTTCAGGAGGTGAAAAGGACCCCTGGGCTCACGCATGCTACTCTGTAACACCCCTGCTGCCATTGGGCAGCTGTGAAGTCAGGTGGGCAGCTGGTGTGGGCAAACAGGCCCCTAGATCACTCAGAAAGAAGGCCCAGTCCCTACGTAGGGGCAAGCACACAAGTGGTTCAGTCAAAATTGGAATGCTCTCAGCACACAAAGGACAAAAGGAGTTCTTTGTTTAGGACAAAACAGCTGGAGACCGAATCTAGATGGGTTTGGGAAGGTGCTGTAAGGTGGGTGGCATCTAAGTGGGCTTTGAAGGGTAGGTGGTGTAGGCACATTCTGAGCAGAGGGAAGAGCAGCATAGGAAACGGGTCTCAGTCACATGGAGTGTGCCCTGGTGCATGCATGCAGTGGACTCAGGGTGGTTGGAAGGCAGGTGGGCCACCAAGAGTACAGCCCTGCCAGGCTTTATGGGACCCACTCCAGCTTCCGTGCAGGGAGGGCCTTGCTGAGGCTCTTGGTTAAAATAACAGAGCTGCAGAGAAGAGCTGGCACAGTAAGCTATTGGGCCTCACCCTTGGCTGAGTTCCTCCTGAAGTAGTTTTTTTTTTTTTCTTCCAGTTTTTGGCCAGGGCTGGGTTAGAACCCACCAGCTCTGGCATATGGGGCCTGCACCCTACTACCTTGAGCCACAGGCACCACCTCCGCCCCCATGTAGTTTTTGATAAGAAGATAAGTAGTGTGAGGGATTCAAATGCCTTGGGGAGCAGGGGACACTGGATAGCTGTGCCAAGGTATAGCAGAGGACACTGGGGGCTCTAGGCCTGACTTTATCTCCACTGCTCAGGCTGGCCCCTGAGTCCCATGGTGGCCCCAGGAAGAAACCAGCTTATTATCAGAGCCCCTGTCAGTTTTCAGTCTGATTCTCCTGGGGGTCATAATTCACAGTTCCCCTTTGTAGGTCTCTATGTCTGGGCTGTTGCCTCTGGGCTGGTTGGGGTTTCCGCCTGCTGCTCGGGGACTGCAGCTGCCCTGGACCTGAGGGAGGAGGGTGGTGCCACTGAGTCATTGCCTGGGCAGCTGGGCCTGGAACCACAGTGAGTCACCTAGCCCTGGGGAAGGGGATGGAAGAAATGGAAAGAAGCTGCCTGACATCTGGCATGTGGAGGGCACCTGGGCCCAGAGGAAGGGTGGTGGCCAGACTGGAGTTGGGATAGACAAAGGCCCAGAGAAGAAGGAGGCCCTGGGAGGAGAATACTAGGCTGGGCTGTGAATGGCTGAGTGCTGGGTTGTTTGCCTTTCTCTGGGGCTGTGGTCCTGGCTGGACGTCTGCCTCAGGCCTGGCCTCCACACTTGGAAGCTGTCCAGCTCCATACTTCTGTCCAAAGTACCCTACCCACTCACCCATCCTCTGCCTGGAACAGAGGAAGCCAAAGTTTTCCTCCTCACCCTTTGCCACCTGAGGGCTTCCTTACACTTCCAATAGACTCCTGCCCCCCTAACGGTGTGCAGAGCAACCCCACTTCTAACAGCTTCCCTGTCCTTCTAGACCCCTTCCCACACACAGGGGCCTCTCTGCTGATGCCTTGCTCCTTCATGCTGCGTGGTGCGGATGGACTCTCTGGTAGGTTAGTTCTGGAAAGTTCTTTTCCCATCAATGCAGCTGTCACTCCAAGTCACAGCCTTTGACCACTGCCATTGTGCTTAGGGCTGTGGGCTAGGCATGTCAACAGGGCTCCTGCCTGGGAGCAGCCTCATCGGAGGGTAGAGGCAGAGAAGTCCAATCTCTAGTCCCAGGGGCCTTCTACTCAGTGGCTTCCAACTCCATCCCCACCAGAAACCTTGACAGAGGGTATCTGAAGATGCAGGAAACATTCAGGGTTACCTGTAACTATCTCATCTCCCCAGCATGGGGACAGAAGGAGACTTTGAGAACACAAGAACATGCTCAAAATTGAGCTTGTGATGCAATGGTGACACCACTGAAATCCTTTGTTTTGGTGGGTTACTTTTTTTTTTTTTTAAGAGTCTCATTTTGTTGCCCTCAGTAGAGTGCAGCTCATAGCAACCTCCAACTCCTGGACTTAGGCGATTTTCTTGCTTCAGCCTCCCAAGTAGATGAGACTATAAGTGCCCTCCACAATGCCTGGCTATTTTTTGTTGTTGTTGTTGTTGCAGTTTGGTCGGGGCCAGGTTCAAACCCACCACCCTCACTCAGTATATGGGGCCAGCACCCTACTCACTGAGCCATAGGCACTGCCCTTGGTGGGTTACTTTTTAAACTCTTAACTCATTGTTTCTGCCAATAAGTTGTAGTAGAAAGCTAATAAGACCAGCAAAATACATGAAAAAGGCCTTTCATCTTGGGTCTACTGTGCACACTCAGTTACCTCATTACCTCATTAAGAAGTATTCTGGGGGCTGGATGTGGTGGCTCACATCTATAATCCTAGCACTCTGGGAAGTCCAGGTAGATTATCTGAGTTTATGGGTTCAAGACCAGCCTGGGTAAGAGGGAGACCTTGTCTCTAAAAATAGCCAGGGTGGCTTGGAGCCTGTAACTCAGTGGCTAGGGCGTCAGCCACATGCACTGGAGCTGGGCGTGCCTGCCAAATTCAGCCCAGCCTGCCAAACAGTGACAACTACAACCAAAAATAGCCAGGGGTTGTGGAGGGCTCCTATAGTCCCAGCTACTTGGGAGGCTAAGGTAAGAGAATCGCCTAAGCCCAAGAGTTTGAGGTTGCTGTGAGCTGTGATGCCACATCACTCTACTGAGGGCCACATAGTGAGACTCTGTCTCAAAAAAAAAAAAAAAAAGCTAGGCATTGTGGTGGGCACCTGTAGTCCCAGCTATTTGGGAGGCTGAGACAAGAGGATTGCTTGAGCCCAAGAGTTTGTGG
The DNA here is from genome assembly GCA_963574575.1 of Galagoides demidoff. Lineage (NCBI taxonomy): Eukaryota > Metazoa > Chordata > Mammalia > Primates > Galagidae > Galagoides > Galagoides demidoff. The sequence goes on from CAUYQV010188676.1 coordinate 8,312, forward strand.
TTGCATCGAGCTGAGATGCCACAGCACTCTACCGACGGTGACAAAGTGAGACTCTGTCTCAAAAGAAAAAAAGAAGTAACTTCACTCCCTCAACTCCTGAGGTCAGGCTTGCCCTCTACCTGTTGCCCTCAGCTGCCTTCTCTGACCCCCAGCTTCTTAAGGGTGGCCCCAGACTGTTTCTCTCTCTCTCTCTCTCACACACACACACACGGACACACATCCACACACATATCATAGGCATATCACATGTATACATGCTGTGAACTCTTGGCATGTGCCTGCAGCCTCTGACACAGAGGGGCTATGACTCACAGGCATGTCATGAGAATGGGCCTGGCAGGAGATAGTCCATCAACCCTCGCTTGGGCTGCTGTGTACCCATGCCACCTTCCATTTCTCTAGATGGCTTGGTTTGGCTCCAGGGCTGCCCTGGGCCAGGTCTAGAACCCTCCTCTAGGTGTTGGTAGAGCAGGCAGTCCTAGGAGGGAGGGGGCCTAGAGGGAGTAGGTGGGGGTGGCCAGAGGCCAGGCTATGGTGGTATCAGGTTAAGACAGGTTTGGTTTCTCAAAATGCCAAGTTGGGGGATGGTGGGGCTGGTATATAAATCCCCAGCCTGTGTGCCTGGCCACTTTGTTCTCCTTTCTGGGGCTCTCTCTGTGCCGTCTAGTCTGGTGAGTACCTCTGAGTACCTCTGAAGCCTGAGTGGGGAGGTCTCTGCCTTTGTCCCTCTGCTTTGATCTTCATCCCCATAGTTTTTTCATTTTGGCTTTCTTGGGTGGATTGGGCTAGGGCCTCTCTGGGTCTTTCCACTTTACAGGATCTTCTGTGAAGTATCAGATCATAGAAGGGTCTTTTTCCAGGTTTCTCTGTGAGATCTTAGATCAGGGGTTACTCTGAGGCCCTCTGTTAGGTCTCTCAGTCTCCGGGCCAGTCCTTCCTTGGGGGTACTATAACAGAGTCCTGAGTTTACATGTGGGGGTACTATAACAAAGTCCTGAGTTTACATGTAGGGCACTATAATTGAGTCCTGAGTATACCTGTAGGGGAACTGTAACAGGGTCCTGAGTCTACATGTGGGGGTACTGTAACAGAGTCCTGAGTTTACATGTAGGTACTGTAACAGAGTCCTGAGTATACCTGTAGGGGAACTATAACAGAGTCCTGAGTTTACATGTGGAGGTACTGTAACAGAGTCCTGAGTTTACATGTAGGGCACTGTAACAGAGTCCTGAGTTTATATGTAGGGCACTGTAACAGAGTCCTGAGTATACCTGTAGGGGAACTGTAACAGAGTCCTGAGTTTACATGAGGGGGTACTGTAACAGAGTCCTGAGTATACCTGTGGGGTACTGTAACAGAGTCCTGAGTTTACATGTGGGGGTACTATAACAGAGTCCTGAATTTACATGTAGGGCACTATAACAGAGTCCTGAGTTTATATGTGGGCTACTATAACAGAGTCTTGAGTTTTCATTTCTGTTTTTTCCCCAAATCCTGGATTCTAATAGGAGTAGGGTGTAAGAGGGTTCTCAAGTACACAGTTCTCCTGGGTATGGCAGGGGTTTGCCATAGGGAAGGTGAGGTGGCAAGACATCCCAGGACTTTTCCTGCCTCTGGCATCAGCTTCTCTGGCCACACCCTGATCCTGCCTAACCTTTCCAGGCTGGTCTGAGCATTCTTGGAAGCAAGGCCTCTGAGGACTATCCCACCTTTTTTTTTCTGAGACAGAGTCTTACTCTCTTGCCTCACTTTTTTTTTTTTTTAATTTAAGTTTTTGGTCGGGGCTGGGTTTGAATCCGCCACCTCTAGCATATGGGGCCGGCACCCTACTCCTTTGAACCACAGGCGCCACTTCCCACTTTTTTTTTTTTTTTTAAGACAGATCTCACTCAGTTGCTCCAGGCCAGAATGCCCTGGCATCAGCCTAACTCACAGCAACCTCAAAGTCCTGGGCTCAAGTGATCCTTTTGCCTCAGCCTCCTGAGTAAGCTGAGATTGCAGGTGCCTGCTACAACACTTGGCTAGTTTTTCTGTTTTTAGTAGAGATGGGGCCTCACTTTTGCTCAGGATGGTCTGGAACTCCCGAGCCCAAGGGATCCACCTGCCTCAGCCTCCCAGAGTGCTGGGGTTACAGGCATGAGCCACTGCATCTGGTCTGGGAAAGGACTCTTTCAATGAGTGCCCCACTACTGGGGGTGGCCATGGCTACTGCCAGGCAGCACAGTGGCCCGGCTAGCTAGCCCATGGGTATTCCCATGCTGCCAGCCCTTGGCACAGACAGGGGTCAAATGGGACCCTGCTCAGCCTGTCATTTCCCTTCCTACAGACACTCAAAAGAGAACCCTGTTGTCAAAGGTGTGTTCCTTGCGATTGGAAGACGCATGAGGCCCTGCCCTTGGTAACTCCAGACATGAGGAGAGGCTTAAGCATCTGCCTGCAGGGTGAGGGCAGGGGGCATGGCCCTGACCTGAGGGAGCCAGGGTCTGAGGAGCAGTTAGAGCCCCTGTCTTCCCATCAAAGGCACTTTGGTAGTTTGGGGCACAGGAAGAAAGGCTGGGATGAGGCCCCCAAATCCTTGGTGGTATCTTCCTTGTCTGTCACTTCTGAGCCCCAGATCTGAGATGTCCAGTCCCCTGGAGCAGGCACTGGCTATGATGGTCACCACCTTCCACAAGTACTCTGGCCAAGAAGGGGACAAGTTCAAGCTGAGTAAGGGGGAGATGAAAGAACTTCTGGAGAAGGAGCTGCCCAGCTTCGTGGGGGTGAGTGGGGGGAAGGCTGGGGGTGGGGCAGGCCCAGGGTGAGTATGGAGTGCCCGTTACACCTCTTCCTCCCCAGGCCCAGGGCACCAGGTGGGGCCAGCCCTTCCTCCCTCCCCACTTCTGCTTCAGGGCTTATGGTAGTGGGAGTGAGGTTGAGAGCTATGTGGTGTGTTTGTCTGATCCCCTCACTGAAGAGGCTAGAAAAGGGAAGTGGCTGGCCAAGATCACATATTATGCGTGCTCTCTTTCCTTCTGACTGTCCAAGTTTGTTTGTTTGTTTATTTATTTATTTATTTTAGACAAAGTCTCACTCTGTTGCCTTGGGTAGAATGCCATGGGGTCACAGCTCACAGCAACTTCACACTCCAGCTCAAGTGGGACTACAGGTGCTCTCTGCAACACCTGGCTAGTTTTCCTATTTTTAGTAGAGATGGGGTCTCCCTCTTCTTCAGACTGGTCTTGAACTACTGAACCCAAGTGATCCACCCAGCTGGGGCTCCCAGAGTGCTGGGATTACAGGCACGAACCACCGTGTATGGCCCTGACTCTCCATGTTTCGGTGCCAAACTGAGAAAGTGTGCAGGGAGAGGAGAGCCCCTGACAACACGCACCTGGGACAGTCTCCAGGGAGGTGCAGTCAACTCTGAATTTGCCCCATGCACTCATGGGTAATCCCAAGGTCAGGTCTTAGGCTTTGAACATAAGAGGTCCTTTTTTTCCTTTGATAGCTTTTGATTAAACTTTCTTTCCCTTTTTTTTGAGACAGAGTCTAAGTATGTTGCCCTCAGTAGAGTGCAGTGGCATCAAAGCTCACAGCAACCTCAAACTCTTGGGCGTAAGCCTCAAACTCTTTTTTTTTTTTTTTGAGACAGAGTCTCAAGCTGTCCCCCTGGGTAGAGTGCTGTGGCATCACAGATCACAGCAACCTCCAACTCCTAGGCTCAAGCGAGTCTCTTGCCTCAGCCTCCCAAGTAGCTGGGACCACTGGCGCCCGTCACAATGCCTGGCTATTTTTTGATTGCAGCCATCATTGTTGTTTTGGTGGGCCTGGTCTGGATTTGAACCTGCCACCTTAGGTGTAGGTGGCTGGCGCCTTAGCTGCTTGAGCCACAGGTGCCGAGCCAAGCCTCAAACTCTTGCCTTAGCCTCCCAAGTAGCTGGACCTACAGGCACCTGCCAAAACACTCAGCTATTTTTGTTGTTGTTGTTGTTGTTGTAGTTGTCACTGTTGTTTAACAGGTCTGGGCTGGGTTCGAATCTGCCAGCCCCAGGGTATGTAACCACTGAGATAGAGGTGCCGAGCCTCTAATCATTTTGGTTGGTAGTGAAAAGTGTTTGCCTTTTGTGAGTTCACCCTGCTGGTGAGGGAGAGCACCTACCTCATGGGGTTCCTGTGGTGTTGCTTAGGGGCCCAGTGTCTTCCTCATGCCTGGGAGAGGGGGCATGCTGGAGACTCACTAATGAGTGTCCTTCAGCCCATACCACGGGCCCTCTTAGTAGCTCCCCGAGCTCCCTGTCCTGTGTGCCCAACTGCTGGCCTGTGAGTCTGTGTGGGCTCTGGGTGTTTGGTGTGGAGTTGGGCTAGGGCTGGCTTACATTGACCCTGTTCCCTCTTGCTTTCAGGAGAAGGTGAATGAGGAGGGGCTGAAGAAGCTGATGAGTGACCTCGATAAGAACAGTGGCCAGCAGATGGACTTCCAGGAGTATGCTGTATTTCTGGCCCTTGTCAGCACCATGTGCAATGAATTCTTCCAGAGCCACCCAGACCAGCCCTGAAGCAGAGCCCTTGGCTCCCTTCCATGGATGGAGCTCTCAGTCCAGGACTGCCAATCCCTTTTGGTTTTGTACTCAATACACTTTTTTTTTGTTTGTTGATGATGTTCTAACTGCTTAGTGATGTCCCACAGCCCAACTGGCTTAGTTGGAGCCCTGGGAACCAAGTGTCTCCTGTGTCCCACTCCCTTCTGAGTCCTGAGTCACCTGAAAATCTCTCCAAAGCCAGAGCTATGTCTTAGGTCCCAAAATTGGAGTTCAAATACCAGTAAAAAAGAACCCCCCCCCCCACAAATACCAGTGAAAAGTTTGGAAATTGAGATGGGTTGCCAACATTTTATTTTGCCAAATACGGATATTAAAAAAGGCAAATAACACCAACCTTCACTATCATTTCATAAAAAGAGAGAATCTCAAAAAAAGCTGTTCCAATAGAGAAGGAAGGATATAACCTGATGACAAAGGACAGATTAGAGCATTCGTTATTGTGAGCAGTGAGTTGGCACTAGGACCTACTCAAGAGGTGTAAATTAGCCAACTCCACAAAGCTTCGTTTTAAGGACTCCTTGTCAGATTACAGGCCATAGGCAATGCTGTGGTTTGAGTGTGTCCCCAAAGTTCATGTGCTGGAAGTTTGGCTTCCAGTGCAGCAGTGTTAAGAAGCGGGATGTTTGGGCGGCGCCTGTGGCTCAAAGGAGTAGGGCGCCAGCGCCATATACTGGAGGTGGTGGGTTCAAACCCAGCCCCAGCAAAAACTGCAAAAAAAAAAAAAAGAAGTGGGACTTTTTTTTTTTTTTGAGACAGAGCCTAAAGCTGTCCCCCTGGGTAGAGTGCTGGTGGCATCAAAGCTCACAGCAACCTCCAACTCCTGGGCTCAAGCGAGTCTCCTACGCCTCCCAAGTAGGTGGGACCACAGGTGCCCACCACAACGCCCGTCTATTTTTTGGTTGCAGCTGTCATTGTTGTTTGGCAGGCCCAGGCTGGATTCGAATCCGCCACCTTAGGTGTATGTGGCTGGCACCTTAGCCGCTTGAGCCACAGGCGCCGAGCCAAGAAGTGGGACTTTTAAGAGGTGATGAAGCCATGAAGGCTCTGCCCTGGTGACTGGATTAATGCCATTCTAGGGAAATAGGACTCCTTATAAAAGGATGGGTCTCCTGCTCCATACTGCCCCTTCTCTTTGCCCTCCTACCATGTGATGATATGGCAAGAAGGTCTTTGCTAGATGCTGGCCCCTCAACCTTGGAATTCCCGGCCTTCAGGATTGTGAGCCAATAAAATCTGTTCATTAAAAATTATTCAGTTTGTGGTATTCTGATATAGCAGTACAAAATGGAATAAGGCAAGAGTGTACTTGTTTTTAGAAAAGGTATATTTCTTAGGCTGGGCATGGTGGTTCATGTCAGTAATCCCAGCACTCTGGGAAGCCGAGGCAGGCAGATCACCTGAGCTCATGAGTTTGAGACCAGCCTGACCTAGAGTGAGACACTTCATCTCTAAAAATAGCCGGTTGTCACGATGGGTGCCTGTAGTCCCCGATACTTGAGAGGCTGAAACAAGAGAATAACTTGAGCCCAAGAGTTTGAGCTGTGACACCACGGCACTCTACTGATGGCAACAAAGTGAAACTCTGTCTCAAAAAAAAAGAGAGAGAGAAAAAAAGCTATATTTCTTTCTTTCTTTCTTTTTTTTTTTCTTTGCTGTTTTTGGTAGGGCTGGGTTTGAACCTGTCACCTCCGGCATATGGGGCTGGTGCCCTACTCCTTTGAGCCACAGGTGCCACCCAAGCTGTATTTCTTTTAACATCTGCTGTCAGACTGACTAGCTCCAGTTTGAGTTCATTCCTTTTCTGTTGGTTTCTGCTAAAAGCTACTACTGGGAGCCAGCTTGTATCAAAATTCTGATTTTTTCCTGCCATATGCCTTGAAGTTGCAGCCTAGGTTGCCATATATTCTGCATCCTAAGGTGCCCAGGTGACAGTCTGGCCAGATGCTGTTCTATCTCATAACAAAGGTCCCTAATTTTCTAGCCTGAGAAGGTTAGGTCCTCATATTTCATTCTTTCCTATCTCCAACTAATTCTACATTTTAGGTTTTTTTTCTTGGTGCATCCCACTTCTAGTTACCTAACTCTCTACCAGTTAGGAATGTATTACAGAAAACCTGACTAGCAGTGGCTTAAATAAATTGGTGTTTACATGACTTATACAATAAGAAGTCTGGAGTTGCTGGGTGCAGTGGCTCACCCTGTAATCCTAGCACTCTGGGAGGCCAATTCAAACCAGTCTGAGCAAAGCAAGACCCCATCTCTATTAAAAATAGAAGAACTAGCTGGGCATTGTGGTGGGCGTCTATAGTGCCAGCTACTTGGGAGGCTGAGGCAAGAGGATCTCTTGACCCCAAGAGTTTGAGGTTGCTGTGAGCTATGATGCCAGAGCACTCTAGCCTGGGCGACAGAGTTAGACTCTTTCTTTTTTTTTTTTTTTGAGACATAGCCTCAAGCTATCCCCCTGGGTAGAGTGCGTGCCATGACATCACAGCTCACAGCAACCTCCAACTCCTGGGCTCAAGCGAGTCTCCTGCCTCAGCCTCCCAAGTAGCTGGGACTACAGGCACCCGCCACAACACCCGGCCATTATTTTTTGGTTGCAGCCATCATTGTTGTTTGGTGGGCCCAGGCTGGGGATTTGAACCCACCACCTTAGGTGTATGTGGCTGGCGCCTTAGCTGCTTGAGCCACAGGCGCTGAGCCGAGTTAAACTCTTTCAAAAAAAAAAGAGAAAAGTCTGGGGTAGGCAGTTCAGGTTGGGTTCAGTGATTCAGAGATGCTATAGGGCTTTTGCAGCATAAGAAATCACCCCAACATGTGGTTGCCTAAGACATAACTTTAGTTGGTAGTTCTCATTTGGGGTCTCTCATGCAGTTGCAGATGGAAACTGGAGCTGGACGCATCTGAAAGTTTAAGCTGACTCAAGATCTAAGGTATCTCACACAACACACCTGACAATGGTTGTTGCTGGGAACTCAGCTGAAACTGTTAGCTTTAGTGCCTACCTGTGGTCTCCCTGTGTGGCTTGAGCTTCTTAGAGAGTGGCAGCCAAGTTATGAAAAGATGGATCCCAGAGTGAGCATTGAGTATGGCTCAAATGAAAGTGGGCTTCTTAAGAATCATTTCAGAAATCCCCAGACATCATTTCTGCTGCATTCTATTGATCAAACAAGTCATTAAGGCTGGCCCAGATGCAAGCGGAGGAGGCTTAGACATCTCTTAACATGAGCTTGCATGACACTGGTGTGGATGTCCTTGGAGACTATACACCATAGTCCATCTTCTAGCAGCCATGGCCCACAGCCCTCCCACGTGTGACGCACACATGCCTTCTTTCCATGACCTGCAGCATCTAGTCAGGTCAGAAATGAGTGAGATTCTCAGTAGCAGTTACACCAGTACAGCTCCATGACAATGGTTCTTCTTGGCTGGAAGAACATGGCCAGTGTTCAAAGATGAGAAAGATCAAAGACTGTGATAAACACTCCTATCTGAATGGGGAAATGGTGTATTGGGGCCCAAAGTGGAAATCGAACAACAGTGATTCTGAAATTGCATTACTTACCTGTAGCCAGGCTCTTGGCTGGGAGTTCAGTTCTGCTCTCCGTGGCTCTTCTTGACCCTTGGTTTTTGACTTCCTTTTCTGAGTTAACTCTTTCTTTTCCACAAGAAACATCTGTGTTTATAGCTAGTGGCTTTCTCAGCCTGCCTGCTGCCTGTAGAAAGTTAGACCCCAAAGCTTCTTTTTTTGCTTTGGGCTATCTCTGTACCTTTTAGTCTAAATGATACAATTCTTTTAAAAATGTTGTGGGCTTCCTGTACATCAACTCATAGTTCACTTACTAAGACAAAAGCCACACTCATGAATTTCACTGAGATTGTTTCTTCTGCAAAGGGCCAAAGTGCCTGATTAAATGCCCTTGAGATTCTTTAAAGCCTTCTTATTGGAAAGGGTTGAAGAGGAAAACTTGTAAAGATATCAGTCTGAAAAGATCTATGATGTTTGTCTTTTAAGTGTTTCTGAGGTCTCACTAAAGGGTCTTGCCTTTGACTTCATCTTTACCCTGGGACTCTCATTACTGGCCAGACCTTGGATTTTGGTTTTGCCCTGAGGCCATTTATTATTTTGAGAGTCTTTTGCTGGCTGGAAGGACTATACTCAATATTTCCTCTAAATTCTGCTAAAAAATTGAAAAGTTCCATCTTTATTCAACTTTCTTTTCTCTCATTTTATCATTGGCAGACAGAAGAAGCCAATTGGCACTTTCACTATTCTGGCTAAAAATTTCCATAGTCAGATACATAAATTCATAAGGTACCCTTTCTATTCTCATTAGGTACCTTTCTTTTCTTTTCTTTTTTTTTGACATAGATTCTTACTCTGCCCTTGGTAGAGGCTGTGGCATCATGGCTCACAGCAACCTCAAACTCTTGGGCTCAAGCCATCTTCCTGCCTCAGCCTCCCAGAGGGCTGGGATTACAGGAGTGAGCCACTGTACCAGCCCAGCCACATTAGCTGCCTTTCTATTCTAATGAGAAGGAGGTATCTGTTGAATACCTTTTATTTTCATTAGGCATCCTTTCTTTTGCATGTAACCACAGACCACAGTTCTGCCAGACATTCCACTAACAGGGTCTCCTTCCCTCCAGCTTCTATCAGTCACTCCTCACTGTCCTTCACACCATTACCAACAACTCTCTTAAGGCCCTTCCAGCTTCCATCCATGGCCTGGCCCCAAAGCCAGTGATGCTTGTTTTAGTTTTTCATAATAACGGCATCTTACTTCTGCAGGTCTTTGGTGCAAGGAGCCAGCTCTTGTTAACTTTCTAAGCTTTTTCTATCACTTCCTCTATCACTACACCTAGGTTTCTAGTTGGTCTACCTTCCAAGACATGTCAGGGGAAGTTGTGATTAAATGTCTTGTCAGTTTGCAGTGAAGGTCCTGACTTTTCAGCCTGATATATTTATTGGTCCTTATATCTCACTACCTTCCTCCTTCTTCTTTGTACTTTGCCAGCTCCACATTTTAGGTTTGTTTTACTCGAGGATTCCATTTGAAGATAACAGATTCTGTACTACAAGTAAATTTATTCAGCTTTAAGTTATAGAAAACCTGACTAATGACAGTGCTGGCTTTCACAGTCTTACATGAGAAGTCTGGAGCAGGCAGTGCAGGACTGGTTCAGATGCTGTCTGAGACTCAGGGTCTTTTAATTTATAACACATGCACTTTTTCCTCATACATGTTGCTTCATGACCCCAGGATGGCTACTATGCCTCCAGGTCTCACTCGCCACATTCCAGGTTGGCAGACAGAGGAAGGGTGAGGTGCAAAAAGCTTTTTCTTCAGGAGCTTTTGTTTGTTTTTTTTTTTATTATGGTAGAAGTGCCCTCCCCAGAGATTGAAGTCTCTTTGACCTTGACTAGGTGCTATGGCTATTCTTAGCTGTAACCAAATGTTTTTAGCTGGGTATGTTGACACCTTGAAAGAAAAAAAGGTTTTAATAATAAAGAAAGAGGGGCTGAGTGGTGAGCAAGTATGTGTGATAGGCAATATTTTCCTGAGTTGTTTTTCTCACTTTCCTTGCTTCTTGGGAAACCTCTGATGCTTGGGAACCAGTTACAGAGTAGCTCAGAGTTCCCTAGAGATGGAAAGGGGCTGAGGGAGAAGGTACTGGGAAACCTGTGTGCTTCTGCTCACTGTTCTGCCTTACATTCAGGGCTGGGGTGGTAACATTTCTATAGCAGTTCTCAAAGCTCCTGTGCACACAATGTCACTTGGCCACTTGGTAATCCTAGAGGAGCTGTCATTAAGGCCCTTTCTACAGCTGAGGAACTGAGCAGAAGCAGTCCCTGGCCATGCTGTCTGCCAAGCCTCTTGTTCAGTCCTTGCAGCAATTAGATGAGGGATGTGCTATTAGTCTCTGCTCTTCACAGATGAGAAAATAGAGGCTGGGAATTGCATTAAGACTGTGTTTGTGGCTCAGCGCCTGTGGCTCAATCGGCTAGGGCACCAGACGCGTGCACCTAAGGTGGTGGGTTCAAATCCCCAGCCCAGGCCCACCAAACAACAATGATGGCTGCAACCAAAAAATGGCCGGGCATTGTGGTGGGTGCCTGTGGTCCCAGCCACTTGGGAGGCAGAGGCAGGAAACTCGCTTGAGCCCAGGAGTTGGAGGTTGCTATGAGCTATGATGCCATGGCACTCTACCCAGAGGGATGGCTTGAGGCTCCGTCTCAAAAAAATAAAAAATAAAAAAGAAGACTGTGTTTGTGAGAAAAGTCTCTGTCTATGGAACACTCAGGCGGCAGTCTGGGCCTTCCTCCCCTTCCTACAGCCACTCCCAAAGACTTGGGCTTTGTGTAAGGTGAAGGAGACTTGCCCAGCAGTGTCCAGATGCTCCTGGTCTCTCCAAGCCCACTCGCTGGTGTTTGGATTAGTACAGACTGTTTTCTTTTCTTTCTTTTTTTTGGTTGCAGCTTGGCTGGGTTTGAACCTGCCACCCTGGTATACGTGGCCTGCGCCCTACTCACTGAACTACAGGCACCTCCCATTGCAGACTGTTTTCTTTTGGGTTTTACACTTGCAGTGGGTCCTGGCTTCTTTTGGCGGCTTAGTTCCAGGTTCTGGGCTATTTTGGCTGATAGGGACTGGTCTCAGCCCTGTGCCTCCAGGGCTGCGTCTGGAGCTGCCCCCAGCTGGGTAGGTTTTGAAGCAGGCTGATTTCCTTTCTTTCTAGGTGTTTGACAAACTAACAAACACCAGACTTTCCTAGCCAGTCTTTTCAATCTTCTCTCATCCCAACTCTCTGCTGCAGCAGAGAGGAGGAAGGCCCAGAAAGGTTTTTGGGCAGGCATTCTCCCACTTCCTCGGGAATTACTGCCAAAGGAGAGCCCCAAGAACAATCATCCCACCCTATCCTGTCCTACTTCTACTTTGGTCCCTGGTTTTTGGGGTCAACACCTGGCAGCCTGTTAGCTCTTTAAGAAAAGGGAGACTGAAGGCAGAAGGGGGGCTCTGAGACAAGAGAGTGACTGAAATAGGAGCCCTTATGACTCACTGGTTTCATCTGTGAAATGGGCACCATCAGTCATCGTCTTGGGAGTCAAATCAAGTAGTAGGTCTCAACTCCACTGGCTCTCTTTAATCCCAGTTCAGGTCCACCTCCTGCTTTCAGGTCTGTAGCAAAGGCCTCTCCGGCTCCAGCCCTAACTCCAGGAGTCAAGTAGCCCTTCCCACACTTCCCTCATATTTGGCTCGGATGGTGAGAAAGGAGTTTAGTACTTTGACAAAGTTCACTAGCCTCAGGGCCTACAAGATTGGGAGTGGGGTCACCCTATCCCTGGGGCCCAAACCCTTTTGGCACAAACACATGGGATGTCCAGGTGCTTAGGACACTTCGTCATGTTTCTCCCTGAGGTGCAGAGCTACACAGGAGGGTGATGCGGTTCCTAGGGACCTTGGTAAGCTGATGGTGGTGACAGATGGGACATAGAGGTGTGGGGGGGTGAGTCATGCTGTGGGCAGCCCAGCCTTATGAGACAGCATCTGCTTTTACCTTCTTGCCAGCCCTTTGGGGAGAGAGTTCCCTTCCCTCTAAATATGGTTCATTTTCCAGTGCTCAGATGCACATTTGCAGTGGGGGAGCTCTGAAAGGTAAGAGGCCAAGGGTCCTGGGCTCAGCCCAAGGGTAGGAACTGAGTGTGTGAACCATGGAGGGAAGAAGGGAGGAGGCTGCTTCCTGTCTGGGTCTTGGAGTGGGGAGCCACTGCAGAGAAGAGGATCAGGGCAGATGGGGGCAAGGATGTGATCCACTTTCTCCAAGAAGAGCTGGGGAAAGCAAGGGAAGAGAAATGGAAGCTCTGCTCACCCTTTGTGTGCAGACAAGACCAAATGCCCTGGTGAGGTGTGCTGGTCCTCTCTGTCCACTCTCTGTGGCCTCTTCTGAGCTAATCCGAGCTGTGTGTGTTGAGTCAGACTCAGACCTTGCCCTGGCATTGTCCACGGCAACGACAAGTGAGATAAAGCACATCTACACCGGGCTCAGCGCCTGTAGCACAGTGGTTACAGCATATACACCCAAGCTGGTGGGTTCTAACCTGGCCTGGGCCTGCTAAACAACAATGACCAGCCTGAGCTAGAGTGAGACCCCCCCACCCAGGCATTGTGGTGGGTGCCTGTAAACCCAGCTACTTGGGAGGCTGAGGCAAGAAGGTCTCTTAAGCCCAAGAGTTTGAGATTGCTGTGAGCTATGATGCTACAGCACTCTACTGAGGGTGATATAGTGAGATTCTGTCTAAAAAACAAAAAAAAAACACATCTGCACTGGATTCTGAGGGCAGGAATTTCCCAAACCCACGCAGAGATGAGGAAACAGAAGGCCTGACATGGCAGAGGATGGTACTCTGAGAGCAGGGATCTTCCAAATCCATGCAGAGGCAGGGAACAGAGGGCCTCTGCTTGTAGTCTCTGCTTGCAGTCTGCTGGTAAGAGGGTGGTGGAGCTGTGAGTCTCTTTCCATGGCAGTCTCCTAGCCCCCAAATGCACGTACCTAGATGCCCATCTCCCCACTTGGCCCCTTGGGAGCACTTTCCAGAATGAGCTCCTGATTTCTCTGCTGTCCCACTCTGGGCCTCCCCCAGCTATCTCCTGGTGCACAGAAGTGCCAGATTCCAGTGGGACATGCAGGGTACATGATGCTGATGAACATTAGAGGCTGGGGGAAAGGACCTTCCCTGGTGTTACCGCCTCCTCCCCCACCATCACCTTCTTCTTCTCTTAGCTCTACTTTATTTATCTTCATTGCATTTGTGTCATCAATCTATTCAACGTTTATTTATTCCTGTCTGTTTTTCTCCCTAGATTGTCGTCTCTACTGGGCAGGGACTTTATCTATGTTGTAGATAAAGTCTACAGCTCTCAACGCTGTGTGCAGGTGCCTCTAAATATTTATATAAACAATGAATGCCAGCCACTCACTAGCTATGTGACCTTGGGTACATACGGATGGGTACTTCTTGGTTAGCTTTTATCAAGGCCTTGCCATGTGTTGGGCATTATGTATTCTATGAACTTTGTATATAATTAACTTATTTAAGCCCCACACATTCCTGAGGTAGTTACAATTATTATCCTCCATCATAAGAGAGGAGTGAAATGAAGCCCAGGGAGGAGGGTGATCTGCTTACGGGAGGCAACTGGTGTAGAGCTGGGATATCCTAGGAGAGAATCCAGCTTGACCAGAGCTGGGCTAACTGCTGGGGTACTTGTGCTGTGCAACTGTCTGCTCTTCTCTGCCCCTGGCTCCCGATACTTCCTTGCCTATAAAGCAGGGCTAATCACAGCCCTTCCTTCCTCCCTTCCTCATAGGAGTTCATCTTCCAGGAGGCATGGCATAGGCAGAGTTTGGGTGCTGGGGGCCAAGGGGAGCATTAGCACTCTGGCTACCTCCAAACATACCGAGGCTTCCTCATTGGCCTGGGAATCAACCTCCTCTTCCCTCTCACACACTTCCAAGTTTTGAGTTATCTTCCTATGAAGTGGGGAGGGGTCCCTCAGGCTCCAGGATGAGGGAGAGGACAGAGGATTGATGAAGGAATATCCATTTCTGGTAACATGGTATCTGTGCCTAACTCTAGCTAAAAACACCAAATGTGCTGGATAGAATTAAACCAATCATTTTCAAATAATTGAGGGGCTGGTAAGGCAGTAAGGAGCAAGTAGGCCAAAACCTTAAGGGCAGAATCCCAGAGTGAGCAGGTCCCTCGTGCCCTCAGGGTACTAACCAAGCCTTTGAACCTGAGCTGTGACCTCAATGGTTTGGGGAGTGAGGAGACCCCCAGGCCTCATCTGAGGAGGGGACACAAGTGGGAGACCCTCCATGATGTTGGCACCCCAAAAAGCTATACACTTATGCTAAAAGCCAGAGGACACTCTGCTCCACCCAAAAGAGGGATCAAGGAAAGTTGTCTTCATGCTGAACAGAGCAGGGGAGAAGAAGCTCCAGCCCAGGCCTGGAGCACACAAGTCTGTAGTCCAAGTCTATTCACATCCTGAGGGATGGAAGGGCAGGAAAACACAAGCTCACACTGCTGAAAGCACCCCTGGGAGGAACACATTTTCCTCCTATGCCTCAAAGACTTCCTGTAATAACTTCCCCTAAGTAAGCAAGCAGCTCATAGCCAAAGTAACCTGTAGGCCAGGCACATAGGGCGTCTCATCAGACTCCAGTCTTCTCATCTGTGAACACTCAGCTAGATGCTCTCCAAGTCACCCCCATAAGGATTCGCTGGGATACAACCCAAGCAATGCAAGTGCATCCCTGTTTTGAATGCTGGGTGCCTGTTCAGAGTGAAGATTTGGGGGATGGATGAGATGGGTTAGCCCCAGTCCTGTCCTCACACAATGCAGGAAGGACAAGGGCAGGAGGCTGTCCCCGCTTCAGGGGAATAGGGAGGAAATGGGGGATGGTGTCTGAGGCTCAGACTGGGCCTTTGAAGTGTGCCATAGATGGGCAGGTGGGGCATGTAGCAGGGGCTCTGGGAGGTAGGAGGCAGGGGGTGCTCTGGGTGTCCTCAGCAGGGTTTGACCTATTTGGCACCTATAATTGCTCCCTTCCTTGGTTGGGAGGGTACAAATAGGCAGCACCATCTCTAGGCCCTCACAGTGGAGATGCCAGCACCAGAGGTGAGTGCCGGCTGCCCAGGTCTAGCCCTGAGTTGCGCATGAGGACAGCTCAGCCTCTCTCCTGACCAAGGGTCTGGCGTAGGGGGAGAGAGATGACCATAGCAGGGACTGCTGGGGTGAGAGGATTCAGAAGAGCGGACTCAGGGGTTCTCTTGCATGATGAGGGGCTGTGGAGAAGTTTGGGCTAGGGGGTGTGAGAGCTGAGGTCCAGTGTCGCCCCATTAGCTCCCTCTTCCTCCTTGTTCCATTCCTGAGGGTGGGTTGATACTGGCCAGGGCTACATGGGGAAGAGAGGACTCCACCAGCCTCTAGGCACTGTGCTTCCAAGACAGCAGCAGTGATGGTGCCAGGCAGGCTGGCAGAGGCCCATGAGGGCATGCTGCACACCTCTGAGGCTCATCATCCCGTGGAGCCATGGCCCTCACTTCTCCTGGGAACCTAGGCAGTTGCTCTAATCCTGGGATGTCACAGGAATTATACCCCAGGCAGTGCTTGGCACCCTATCCCCTGTTCCCTGCAAGCCACAGCCATGCCAGCCATTCACTCTGGGCAGCAGTTCCAGCAGAGGAGAATCTTTAGGGAGAGTCTTGGCTCTGGCTGCCCTGTGATGCAGGCCGCCCGGCCCCTGGGGGAACTAGGAGTGAGTCATTGGGCTCTCATGGAAACAGCATTGGGCTGGCTGTTCTGGCTGCCTATAGCTTTCCCAAGCCTTCCAGAAGGCTGTGGAAGGCACAGTGGAACTGGGAGTAGGTGAGCAACTCCAGGAAGGGCTTCCCCTCTAACGGAACAGTGTGCCCTACACAGCCTCTACCTCAATCTCCCAGGGATCAGGGGAGCAAGCTCAGGGTAGGTGGTCATAGATTGGTAAATATCTGAGCTGGTCTTGCTGGGTACAGTGGCTCATGCCTGTAATCATAGCACTCTGGGAGGCCAAGGCAGGTGGATTGCTTGAGTTCAGGAGTTCAAGATCAGCCTGAGCAACAGTGAGACCCCATCTCTAAAAGTAGCCAGGCATTGTGGTGGGCACCTGTAGTCCCAGCTACTGTCGGGGCTCAGGCAAGAGGATCTCTTGAGCCCAAGAGTTTGAGGTGAGCTATGATGCCATGGTACTCTAGTCAGGGCAACAGAGTGAGACTCTGTCTCCAAAAACCAGCCAACCAAACAATCAAACAAAAAACCCTGCTCAGCATTGGTAGCTCAACAGCTAGGGTGTCAGCCACATACACTGGGGCTGGCGGGTTCGAACCCAGCCCAGGCCTGCTAAACAACAACAACAATAACAAATAGCCGGGCATTGTGATGGGCGCCTGTAGTTCCAGCTACTTGGGAGGTTGAGGCAAGAGAATCACTTAAGCCCAAGAGTTTGAGGTTGCTGTGAGCTGTGACACCATGACCCTCTACCAAGGGGAACATAGTGAGACTCTGTCTCAAAAAACAAACAAACAACCCCCCGCCCCCAAACCTGAGGTGGCAGCTCTCAAGAGACCATCTGGTTTAGGCCCCTGACAACCCTGGGAGGTGGGATTAATACTACTTTATAGGTGAGGAGCTGAGGGCCAGGGAGGTTACATGGCACAGCCAGGATTGCATAGCAAGTAAGAGGTAGAGATAATCCCACAAGTTTTTGCTTGAGTTTGGGGCAAGTAGCATGGTGAGGGGAGTGGTGAGAAGGTGATTGTGGGGTCCACTCAGACCCAACCCTCTTTGCTAATACAGACTTCTCCAAGGGTCTGAGGGCAAAGGAGCATGGGGGCAAGGGTCTCCTTGGGCAGCAGCACAGGGGAGGAGGCCTCATCTCATGAGTGGGGCAGACTGACACTGAGCCATTTCTGGTAAGAAGAGGTGGTAGAGCTAGAGAGTCTTCAGGGAACCCTTTGGGGTGCAGGTGGTGGGGTGGGATGCTCCCTCCCTGAGGAGTTTGCAGTGATGTTGGGGAAATGAGACCTCTGCTCAGCAAAATAACAATGGAGACAGTTGTGACATAAATTAAGAGAGACTGGTGTGGTCAGGGAGAGCTGCACAGAGAAGGTGGCCTGTGAGGCCTGGAACCTGGTGGAGACTAAGATTGGTCTGGGAACAGTCGTTGGGAAACACCAAGGGCAGAGGTGAGTTGCACCCTTATTCTGTGACAGTGATGATGGCCAGTTCCCTGGAGCAGGTAATAGCCACCACTGTGGACACCTTCCAAAAGTATTCAGTACACTTTGAGGACAAACAGAAGCTGTGTCAGGCAGAGCTCAAGGAGCTGCTGCCAAGGAGATGCCCACTTGGACCCCAGGGGAGCACCGGGGAGCCCCTGGGAGGTGCTGCTTGACTCAGCAAAGAGAGACCTGGGGACAGGCATAGGCATGGGATAGCAAGGGATAGTGGTGGTGGGGGGGAGGCTGGCCTGTGTGAGGGGGCAAGAAGAAGGGAACTAATGTGGTAGGAGCCTCAGTTTTCTCACTTGTAAAGTGGGTGGCCCACTACCTCGAGCCATGAAGAATGCCTACCGCACAGTGGCACTCAGTGCAAATCACAGGTCCTTAATAAGGATCCGAGGAGGATCTGGGAGAGGGATTGAAATGGGTACATTATTCAGACAGGTGGGATGTGAGTTGAGGTGGGGCATGGCCCCCCTGCTGCCTATTGGTGTGGATGGGAGGCGAGGAATCTGCTCAGTGGCCCCCCAGGCTCAGCAGGGTGTGCACCACTCCTATCCTGTGAGACCAGTGTAGGACAGGGCTTGGGGAAGGTGAGGCGGTGCTCAGACTGCTCTACCTTCGCCATCCTGCCTTTCTACTCCCCACCCTGCCCTTGCATAGACTGAATTTCGGGAGTGTGACTACAACAGGTTCATGCGTATCCTGGACACCAATAAGGACTGCAAGGTGGACTTTGTGGAGTATGTGTGCTCGTTGGCCTGCCTGTGTCTCTACTGCCATGAGTACTTCAAGGACTGCCCCCCAGACCGTCCATGCTCCCAGTAGTCCCCACCTGAGGTGGTCCTGGGAGCCACTGGCTTGGACTGGCTTGGGTCTCCCATCTAGTGCCCCATTTCCCCTGAGGCTCAGAGTGTGTGGGAACCTCTCAGGATGTCCAACTAGTGAGGGCTAGAGCAGTCCCAGCCCCTGCTGGGCCCCACTGCCTCTCTGTGTGGGTGGGATGGGTAGGATTTGCTGTGAGGCCAGGATTCTCAGCAGAGTATGAGTCTACAATTGGAAAGTGCTTATTTAACTCCTAGTAAAAGACCAATGTCAGCCTGGCTGGGTTAAATTCTTCTTAGAGGACATGCAGCCCTGCTGAGACCTTTGCTCCTCTCTGGCCTTTTCCACTGGAGGAAGGAGGCTCTGAGGACAGGAGCTGGGAGCTCCCCACGGTCTCTAAGAGCAGTTTTAGACCCTGCAGAAATGCAGTGGTCTTAAGAGTCCCCAGGAGGGGCTGAGGCCAACACAGGGACACCCATCCACCCATCCTATCTCTCATGCTCTAGGGTCTCTGAGCTGACCCCGTTAGGAGTCTGCCTGAGGTTCCTGGTGTGGGGAGGTGGAAGGGGGGATGAAACTCAGTCCTCATGACCCTGTGTTCTGAGAAGAGGGCAGGGTGTGGGGTGGGTGGGTGTTTGTTCCCCACCCCAGGCAGTGGGAGCCCAGAGAGCAGCACTAATAGGATTAAGGTGTTTGAGGCACTCACTCCCAGCCAGAGAGGGCTTGCCCTGTGTGGAGGGAAAAGGCACTGCACCAAACAGCCCCTGACCCTGAAACTGCAGCCCACTGAGGGCCTTAGCCCCCTAGTTCTGGCTCTGCTCAGTCCTGATTACCCCACACTGAGAGATCCCCCTGCTCCTGGTTCCCATCTCCACCCTGACCTGGCACCCCCCCCCTTTGATGTGCCTGGGAGCCCCAACACCTCACAGCCAGCCCCACTCCATCACTCTCTGGCCCAAGACCTATCCACTGACCTTCCTGAGGTGGTCAGAGAGCCTCCTCTTGACTGTCCAGCCTCACCCGGCCTTGCTCTTCGGGGTGGGGAAGGGCTGATGGAGCTGGTCCCCAGCATTGGGACTGTGCCCCCACCTGGGCAGCCACATTTCTAGGCGCTTTCCCAGTTGTCACCCAACTCCTTACCGCTTGTGTCACAGCTGCCTGGTGGGGCTATCACGCTGCCCCAGGCACAGGCTGCCCCTTCCTCCAGCTCCCTAAAACTAAGTCTGATCTATGAACCCCGTGTGGTGCCCACCCCCTGAAGGTCCCCGCCGGTGCTCACTGGGGCTCACCTACTGCCCATCTGTCTAGAGGGGGACAGGAAGCCCTATCCCCAGGCAGAGCTGTTGGAGGGGGTTGAGGCACTACCAGCATGAGTCCACAGAGGAGGGCAGTCCACTCTCTCCCACCCCTGTCAGGGGCAGGGCCTGGTTGGGGTATAAATAGGGCAGACTGCTGGGCTCTCCCCAAGCTTCCTCTCCCCAAACCCTCTCCTCAGCATTTCCTCTCTCTCTCAGCCTGGTAAGTGACATTAGCCTGACTGGCACCCAAGGAGTGTGGGTGGCCAAGGCTGGGGCAGGAGAAGGGGTGGTTGGTGGGGGCCAGATACAGTGAGTGGACCCTCATGTGAGCATGTGTTATGGAGGCTCTGGGCCAGTGTGAGTAAATGTATGCATGAATGCGTGCACGGAAGGAAGTGGACAGGAGAGTGAGCACGGGGCTGAACTTGAGCTCTCAGCACTTCTGAGAAGCAGGGCTGGCATGTGCTGCCCTGTGTGTTGTGTGCTGGGCCCCTTGGGGATGCGTACTGGCTTGTACAAGTCTGTGTGCACATTTGAGTGCAAGAAGCAAAGCAAAGGCAGAGGTACTGTGGGCTTCTGTGTGGTAGTGCCCTGTGCCCGGCAGCCCAGCCCAAGAGGCCTTGGCATCCCCGTCTTCCTCTTGTATTCCTGCCTCTGCCACCTCCTCTGCCCCTCCCTATACCAGGCACTAGGCGGCTGTTTTTTTCCGCTCTGGGCTCCTTGGGCAGGCTGCCAGCAGCCGCGCCTAAACCCAGATGGAGAAGAATGGGCGGGTGGGGCAGCTGCAGCTGAGCTGAGGGTACTTGGGCTGAGCCAGCAACAGAAAAAGTGCCCAGTGCTGAGGGAGGCCTAAGCCACAGAGCCTGGGCCCAGCCTACGCCAGAAGCAAACATGTGTCTCTCACTGTGCATGCAGCTGAGCCCATGTTGTGTCCCCCAAGGATGGGAGCAGAATTTTGCCGAGCAGAATTTCACCAAGCAGTCCTTGAGGGGAGGAGTGTAGTGGGGCATTTGAGCGCACCCACCACTCAGGGGTAGGTAAAGGCTGTCTCTGTGCCTCCTGCCCCCAGATCCTGACTGCTGCCATGTCGCACCCCTTGGAGAAAGCCCTGGATGCGATGGTGTTCACCTTCCACAAGTACTCGGGCAAAGAGGGCGACAAGTACAAGCTCAACAAATCGGAGCTAAAGGAGCTGCTAACTCGGGAGCTGCCCACCTTCCTGGGGGTAAGGGGCACTGCCTGGGGTGTACCATGAGGGCATGTCCCAGAGAGGAGTGCCAGGTCCTGGGGGCAGCAGTCTGAGCAGAGCAACCATTGCTGGGGTGGGAACAGGGCAGAGCACTTGCTCTGGCTGCCTGGGGTGGAAAAACAGTGACCAGCGCCACTTACATACTGCCTTCAGCAGAAAAAGGGCTGACGATGGGCAGATAGGTTAGGTTCAGACACTGCCAAGTGCTTTGCTCAGGGAACTAAGCAACTTCCCAGGGTGGTGCATGAAACTATGATCTGCTCCAGGATGGTCTGACTCTGGCCATCACTCCAACAACAGGTGATGTCTAAATTTCTACTGGCTTGTGGGTGTGCAAACACAGATATGGAGATACTCACACCCCCACAGACTTTCTTCCTGTTAAGATTTCTACATTGCAGGTGGCGCCTGTGGCTCAGTGGGTAGGGACCTGACCCCATATACCAAGGGTGGCGGGTTTGAACCCGGCTTGGCCAAACTGCAACAAAAAATAGCCAGGCATAGTGGAGGGTGCCTGTAGTCCCAGCTACTTGGGAGGCTGAGGCAAGAGAATTGCCTAAGCCAAGGAGTTGGAGGTTGCTGTGAGCTTGATGCCATAGTACTCTACTGAGGGTGATAAAGTGAGACTCTGTCCCCCCCCCAAAAAAAAAAGATTTCAACATTGCTTTCACGACCATTATCTAATCTATTAGAACAACCCTAACCCCAGTCAAGGCTTAGACTTCTAAGGAACACCCTTTCTGCCCTGGCTTAGCATGGAGGGCTGGAGCTCCAAACCTGGGCCTTCCCAGCAGAGGCCGTGAGCAGAAACTTGATCTAGTCTCGGCTCTATCCCGGGTATCTGTTCTCTATCTGTAGTCTCTTCTCCTTCCAGAAAAGGACAGATGAAGCTGCGTTCCAGAAGCTGATGAGCAACTTGGACAGCAATAGGGACAACGAGGTGGACTTCCAGGAGTACTGTGTCTTTCTATCCTGCATTGCCATGATGTGCAATGAGTTCTTCGAAGGTTTCCCAGATAAGGAGCCCCGAAAGAAATGAAGGCTCCTCCAGTGGCAGAGGGTATCTGCCAGCTGGGGTCTGCTCCTGCAAGACACATGTGGCATGTTGAGCAAGCACAATAAAGATTCTTAGAAGCTCCGAGGCTGGTTGTCTGAGGCACTCAGGTCCTGGGTTAAGGGCTGGCTGTGGTGGGGGTGGGGTGGGGGGGGCTGAAGCAGTTTACAGGAAAGCAGACTAGTGAAGGGTGGACAGAGATGTGGGGTGATCTGGGGGCAGTGTGTGCACCCACCAGACAGAGTTGACTGGTGGAACCAAAGGCAGAGAAGGGTCTACCCAACTCACTCTTACTCACCCCCTCACTGTAGCCTTGCCTCTGTCAGGACCTTGAATGGAGGCTGGGGAGGAATTAAAGGTCACATCTGCCCTTATCTGGGTTCTGGAGTGGAGTCTGGGTGTCCTGGGAGCATGATGGAAGGTTGGGGAGGAGGGCTGGCTGGCACTGGCTTCAAGCCACAGAGGATTAACCCTCTCCTGTCCTTGTCTGCATCAGGGAGGGTGATCTGCAGGGGAACAGGCTTGTGGCAGCATGAGAATGCAGTCATACTCTGCCTTGTCTCTGTCACTAGGGTCTAGGCCAGGCTGTACTCACTTAGGAATCATGGTCCACCAGAAGGACCAGTGACTGCAGAGGGATGAGTGGGACACAGTGGCTGGTGAGGGGACTGAGCCGTGTGGTGGGTTGTGGCCATAGTTTTGGAGACAAAGTTCCAGACACATGATCTCAGGAAGGAAACTGAAGTGCTTCCCTGTAGGGCAGGTTAGAGGTGAGGGGCTCAGGGTGCAGTGGGGCGGTTAAGGTTACATTTCAAGGCCATGACTGGTGTCACAGGATCTTTGAGGACGAGGTGTAGAGAGGGCAGGGCCAGATGCTTGAGGACTTGGTGGCCCAGACCTCTTAGGCTTCCTGTTACCTCTGCTGGCACTGGCTTCCTCTCAGGTTTTGGAGGAGGGGGCAGGAACTGGATGTTCCTTCAGGGTCTGACCATGGCAACTCTGTCCAGTTTTGGTTTAGGACCAAGTTGGCCTCCCTACCCCATCACCTTCTCTGGCAGGCCCCCTGAGCATCACTCTCCACTTTGGAAACTCCTGCTGCTTAGAGGCCAGTGCCTGCCAGTGGGGGTGGGGGTGAGTGGGGGCAGTAGGAAGACAGTGCGGGGTGTGCAGTGGTGGGCCCTAAAGGCCTGACTCAGTTCTGCCCTCACACTCAGCTGGCTGGTGGTAGAACAACTCTTGAGCATGTCCCAGGACACAGGCAACTCCCTGTCCCCACCCTACCCATGACTGCACCCTAACCTGGACCCTGCCCAGTCCTCATCCTCCACCCCATCACTGGGCCTTGTCCCTCCCCTGGGCCCTTTCCAGTCCCTCGCTCAGTCTTCTACGCCAAGAGTATCTCACAAGTCCTTCCCCTGAGGGCCCATGAGGCTCAAAAGCCCCTTTAAAGCCTTTAGTTCCAGGCAAGCTGATGACTTTGACCAGGCCTTTGGTAGGGAATATCTCCCCTATGGATTCATCTCAGGGTGTATCTTCTTTTCACTTACAGTGGGTGGCAGGATGGGTGGGAGGGTCCCCATGTGGTGGGTGGCCTAGACTTGGGGAGATGCCCTGGGCTGTGGCCCCACCTGCCAGGTTTCTCTCCAGGACAGCCTGACGCTCCCCCCCCCCCAATGCCTATTGTTCATCAGATTCAGACAGTGAGTTTTGATTTTTGGTTGGAAGATGAGGCTTCTGGGACTGAGGACATGTGCCATGGTGAACTCAGTGCGTCCCCAGCCTTGTGTGTAAACAAGGACTGCGAAGTAGGCAGGGGGGGTTCTCTCCAGCTCCACCCCAGGAGGCTCTGACCCAGGCCTCTCATGTCCCTGACCCTTTCTCATTGGTCCTGCCTGTCTCTGGGTTTCCTGGGGACTGGGAGTGAGGGAATAAAGGCTGAGAGCAGAGGGAGAGAGGCTGTGTCTGTTGCTTGGGTTCTCTGCTCTTGCTTCTGCTGTGGTGAGTCCTTCCTTCTTAGCTCCTGTTCACCTACCTGGTGAGCCACCTTGGGTGATGGGGGTGACAAGTGGTGGTGACCCCCACCAAAAAAGGCCTGCTCCCCCCCAAGCAGGCACATGCTCAGTGTGGGGGTCGGGGAATAGAGTGTTTGGAATTGTGGCCATCAGAGTTTCTTGAGAAA
Organism: Galagoides demidoff; assembly: GCA_963574575.1. Lineage (NCBI taxonomy): Eukaryota > Metazoa > Chordata > Mammalia > Primates > Galagidae > Galagoides > Galagoides demidoff. The sequence continues at coordinate 32,329 of CAUYQV010188676.1, forward strand.
TGGCTCTTGGGTGGAGGTAGGGGTCAGCAGGATGCCCCTGCAGATGCCCTAAGGCTGCTGACTTCCACTGTGGGGCTGGCTGAGTCCCTCTGAGGTGGGTTTTTAGGTGGTAGGAAGTGAATGAGAGATCCAGTTTAAGAATAGCAGGGAGGGCTCTGGGTTGGACAGGAGGGCTCTTGGCAGGATTTACCTGCAGCCTGTGGGTGTGGCATCCTTCCTCCCCAAGGAGGAAGTGGTTTCCAAGTCTGAGTCACTGAGCTCCAGCTGCCTCTTCCCTTGGGTGGAGGTAGCTGTGCTGAAGGAATGGAGAACCCCCTTCAAGCCCACCTGCTGTGCTCAGGTCTTAAAAATAGTACCAGAGATTCCAGTAGGGCCTGTTTCCCCTCCCAGGCAGTCTGTGTGTTCTTTGGGCTACAGACCCATCACCTCTCTGCTGCTTCCTCCTAAGACCTTACTGCCCAATTCTAACCCTAGCCCCCTCTGGCTCCTGGACTCTGCCTTTGCTCTGTCCCCTACTTTAATAATGGGACACTATTTTATATCAGGTGATTCAGGAACTGGGGCAAAGGGAGGTAACTAAAGTGGGAACTGCCTCTGGACTGGAAAACTAGTGCCCACATCGGAAGGGGCAGAGAGAAAATCCTGAGCCTTTATCTGCTCTACCACCTGCCAGTTCTTTTGTCATGCTCTGCCCAGGTCCTTGTCAACATCTTCTAGGCAGGATAGTCTGCAGTCCCCTTGCCTCTGGTCTCGCCACCCTCCCCTCCTGCCCCTTCTGTGTCTACGTGGGTCATATGTTTGGTGGGCTTCTGTCTCAGCATGCGTTCCACTCTCTGGTCCTTTGAAGGAGGGGCCTTGGGATTGGGCTGGTGGTAGTGGAGGTGGGGATAGAAGGTCTGGCTTCCTAAACAGAGGGATCTTCCCTCTGCCCCCCTGCAGAGCTGCACACGGTGATGGAGACTCCTCTTGAGAAGGCCCTGACCACTACGATCACCACTTTCCACAAGTATTCGGGGAGAGAGGGCAGCAAGCTGACCCTGAGTAAGAAGGAGCTTAAGGAGCTGATCATGAAGGAGCTGTGTCTTGGGGAGGTAGGTGGCAGTTCCCTCCCTCTCCCTTCAAAGTCTGAGTGTTCCTTGCGGCGGGGTCACACTTGCTTTTGCGGTACTCTGGCCTAAGCCATGGCAGGGTGGCCCAAGGGTATGGACTGAGACAGAAGGAAGGAGGTGGACATCTTGGACCAACAGAACTCTAGAACTCTGTGCTAGGGGATAAGGTGGGGTCTCACTAGGAAAGAGAAAGGGCTAAGTCTGGAGGGGGACTGCGGCTCATCTGAGGGCTCAGAAGGATGTGGGGCCAGACTCTCAGCTGTGAGTGGTGAAGGAGTCCAGGTGTCCAGGTTGAGTTGTGCACAACTCAGGCAAATGGAACTCAACTAGCCCCTAAAATGGGGACAGAGTAGGCCACGTAACAACCAGGCTGTTTTAATTAGGTGTTGGTATACAATCTAGGTATTATTTTTGGGGTGGAGAGAGTGTTGAGGAGCAGAAAGGCTGGACTAGCGTTCCTACTGTAACTTATTTAGATTCAGGAGTCAGGTTGCTGAGCCCCTACCTGGTGCTAAGCCCTTCACTAAGTGTGGAGGGGGCCAGGCTCTGGGGTACTGATACTCAGAGTCCTGACTCAGTGGGGGTCACCCCTAGGCTGGAGGTGTGTGTGTGCATGTGCACCCTGCAGTGGGGTTAAGGCTGGCAGGGTCCCCAAGCTGTCCCTCAGGTGGGCTTTTGCAGAAAATGAAGGAGAGCAGCATTGATGACCTGATGAAGAGCCTGGACAGAAACAGTGACCAGGAGATCGACTTCAAGGAGTACTCGGTGTTCCTGACTACACTGTGCATGGCCTACAATGACTTCTTTCTGGGGGACAACAAATGACTGGTGGTCCCCACTGCCCTCATCACCAGCCCCTTGCCCCTGTCCTGTGCAGGGCCTCTATCCCTCTCTTCCTCTAAGATGGACCCTTCCAACAGAGGAAATAAAGATTTTTCCATTCCTGGTGTTGAGAGGTTGGTTTTGAAGATGTCTTGGCCACCTTGGCTGGGGTGGGTTGACATGGCCTCCAGGTTTTAGTGTCCTGGGCCCCTACTCGTACCCTACTTTCCATCCTTCAGTATAGATGTCTGTCACTGAGGTTGTCCTGGCTTAGTTTCTCCCTCCTGGAAAATGGGGAAACTCACCAGGATTCCGCTGCCTCCCAGGACCTCTGCCAGATGTGAAGAAAGCTAAGGGGAAAGTGCTTTGAGAGTGAGGATCCTGGGTGGGATTGGGGTGTGGTGGCTCCTAAGGGCAGTGATGCGTCCTAGCCCATAGGAGAGGCCTAACCCACAGGAGGCCATCCTGGCAGCAGCAGTAAGATGGGGGCGTCTGCCTCCCTGCCACGTTTTCTCATCCATTCCCCCTATCCTCTCTGGGGCCAATATTGTGTTCTCTTCCCACCTCCCTCTATCAAAATCTCTTCCCCGGGGGTGGATTTGAAACTGTCACCCAAGGGTAACAGGGCCTGGCCTGGGCAGTGAAGACATTAGGGAGGGAGGGTAGAATTCCAGGCTCCCCACCTCCGTGAGGGTCTCACCCCTCCCCCACGTTGACACTGGCCCTGGGGAGCAGTTGAGGCCACACACACACAAGCACGCACCCCGCAGAGAGGGAGGCGGAAGTGACTGCCGGCCCCTGCCTCCCCCCACACCGTGTCACACGTCAGGAAGAGCAACCTCAATTACGGAGATTGGGAGGCTTGCAGTTAGCTCCACTAGGTTGCCCCTTCCTGTGCTAACCCAGAGCGGCCCTGGCTTGGGATGGAGAGGAATGTCCAAAGGGGACTCGGGGTGTGTGCAGCGTAAGCAGGCGGGGTGGGGCGGGCGGGGCAGGCGGGGGGAGGGGTGCGGCGCGGGTTGTGGGGGGCCGAGCTCTCGACTCCGACTCGGTGGCGAGTCTTCGACACAGTTCGTCTTCGCGCTTCACTTCTTCCCTTTTGGTGAGTTCTCGCCAGGGCGTTCCTCAGGCTGGGTCCAGCCACCCGCTGCCGCAGGCTGGCGGCGGTGGGCTCCGCCGGCAGTAGTAGGCATCAGAATCCGGACGGGCCCATTGTGAGCTCTCGGGGCTAGAGGGAGAGTCAGGAGCTGCGGGCCTGGCAGGCCCCAGCCTAAGGCATCCTCATGGGAGGCTCCCCTGAGCTCTTTTAGGGTGCGGGAGGGTGTGCTTTGGGTGTGTCATTGCTAGTGTGTCTGGCCCTGTGAGGCTGTGTGTGTGGCTTCTGTCCTTCCTTGGTCAGTCACACTCCCTAACTTCTCTGGAACCTTGGGAGGACAATTTTCAGCTGTGCCCAAAACTGCTATCCCTTAAACCACTTCTCCCTTGGCCCTACTTGCATCTCTCCCTCCCCTCCAGCCCTGGGCTGTCTCCTGAGGACATTGTGCATGGCTGGAGACTGTGGTTTTGGCAGGGAAGTCAAAAGGAGTGGGAGGTGGTGGCGACAGGGTTCCTGGGGGTAAGTGAGATGTTCCTGATACTGCCCAGGGCACTGACTAGCTCCTGTGCATCCAGTCTAGTCCTCAGCCATGGCAAGCCCCCTGGATCAGGCCATTGGCCTCCTTGTGGGCATCTTCCACAAGTACTCCAGGAGAGAGGATAACAAAGATACCCTGAGCAAGAAGGAGCTAAAGGAGTTGATCCAGAACGAGCTCACTGTTGGCCCAGTGAGTGACCTGCTTTCTCAGCCCCTTTTCCTACCTCAAGCTGAACAGGAGAGGGGTTTGCCAGGTGCCTCTGACATCCATTTATTCACTCTGAGGCATGCATGGGGCACACAGTGGATGAAGCTGGTAGACCTGCTCCCTCCTGGAGTGGGGTGTTCTCTGCCTGGGGTCCACTCTCCCTGAAGTGAGGGACAGGAGCTGAGGAGAAGCAAGCCCAGGTGGTCATGGGTCTTTTGTGACAAGTGAGAGGGCCACCTGGGCCCTGGAAGGGAGGGTCCAGGTTCTCATCACCACTGAGTCTGGATTTCCCCTTCTAACATCAGATGCTGCAGGACACTGAGATTGCACGCCTGATGGACGACCTGGACAGGAATGGAGACCAGGAGGTGAACTTCCAGGAGTATGTCTCCTTCCTGGAGACCTTGACTCTGATCTACAATGAAGCCTTCAGGGGCTGAAAATAAATCGGGAAGGTGGAGACACCTTCTAGGGGCCTGCATCAATTGAGGGATGGGTAATTGTACAATAAATATTTTTTGGTCAAGTTGACCCTGTGTCCTGGCTTTCCAGGGCTTTCTGAGCCTCTGTCCAGTGCTGTACCAGCCATCAGATGTGCTTACAGCTCACCTCTGAGGCGCCTCACAGGCCAGTGGGCCCACTGGGCCACTGCCAGCTCCTCAGGTGCCTTTTGTGTGGATTAGAAACAACAGCCCCCTTGGCAGAATGACCTTAAGGGGTGGCTTATGTGGTCTCCAGTAGAGGATCCTGGGAGGCTGGAGATGGGACAATGACTACACCAAGCTGTGATGGAGTTTGGGGTCCCTAGAAGTTGGACAGAGACAGTCCTGGAAGATGTGCTTTGCTCTGGGTGTGGTGAGGGGGGCCTGGGGAGGGGGTCAGTCCACTTTCTCACCACAGTAAAGGGGGCAGAGAAGGTTCACCCAAGGTGCCAGAGGCTTGGTCCAGGGGGATTTCCTCAGACCAAGGAGGATAGTGTATGACATGGCTGCCCATGCTCCAGCTGTAGGTTAGGGAGGCTGTCCATGAATTCAGGCATGGTGTCCTTTTGGGGGGAAAGTGGTGGCCCAAGGAGGTGGCAGCTGAATGAACACAGGAACCATGGGGTGCTCATGAATGGGCAAGGTGGGTGTCCCTGGAACTGAGCAAAAAAGCTTCAAGCCTTTCAGTCAATTTTGACCCAGGCTATCCCTGCAGTTTCAACAGAATGAATCACCCAATTATTCAGAGCCTGGCTCTCAGCCTCCATAGCAATGACTAACTGCAGTACTGCCCCGGGGGGGCAGAGGGTTTGGGGGAAAAGGGGTAAACTCTGTTTCAGGGTGATGGCCTTTAGGTCTGGTGCAATCTGTGAAAATTCCTCTCTAGTTCTTGAGGAAAAGATCTCAGCTTCAGATGCAGACCCTGTCTTTACTCCCCTCTTCTCACTCCTAGGGCAGGGGCGGACAACTTTGCGGAATGAAGTTGTCTTATGTGGCCTTCAGGCAGGTACTGCTGAACGGCCGGGAGCCCTTCCTTCTCTAGCTGTCTCCTCTTCTCTGGAGGGAGAAGTCACGCAGTTAGTAACAGGAATGATCGGGGCCACTCTCCTCCTCTGCACAGCCCTGTCCAAGCCTTGGCTCAGTTCAGTTCGCTCTGGAAAAGTACCCTGACCCCACCCTTCGCCGCCGCCCGGCGGCCAACAGCTTCGGACGCGCAACAAGCGCCCCCGTGTGGGAAGAGAGGGGCACTGCGGGGACAGGAGGCCTGGGGCTGGGACGGGCTGCGGTGGGGCTGGGGCCCCTCCGAGTGAAGAGAAAGGCAGGACTAGGGCGCCCAAGGAAAGTCAGGGTAGGGGAATCTTTTAACTCCTGGCAATCAACTCCCAAATAAAGCCGCTCTGTTTCATCTGACACACCTCACGAGTCAACAGGAAAAGGCTGTTTGCGAAGACCAATAGAACCTGAACCTCGCCCCTCCCCCACCTCCAGGGGCTTGAAGACCTTTCACAAATCAGTGCTGTTTTAGCAGAGGGAGGGAAGTTGTTCCTGCGCGCCTCGTAGACCCTCTGGGCGGGGAGGTGCTGTTGTGGCAAAGCCATCAGCCGCACTTCTGGGGTGCTCTGGTGGGCGGGCAGGGTAGGGGTTGAGGAGACTCAGCAAAGGTGCACAGTCCACCTGCCCAATAAGCAGGCCGTGGAGGAAGTGGGGATCAGGAACACGAATTTAATAAATACCAAATCTTTGCTTGTTTGGGGATACAGTTTTTTTTTTCTTTGAGACAGAGCCTCAAGCTGTCACCCTGGGTAGAGTGCGGTGGCATCACAGCTCACAGCAACCCCCAACTCCTGGGCTCAAGCGAGTCTCTTGCCTCCGCCTCCCAAGTAGCTGGGACCACAGGTGCCCGCCACAACGCCTGGCTATTTTTTGGTTGCAGCTGTTCTTGTTGTTTGGTGGGCTCAGGCTGGATTTGAACCCTCCAGCTCAGGTTTATGTGGCTGGCGCCTTAGCTACTAGAGCCACAGGCGCCGAACCTGGGGGTGCACTTTTAAAGTTTTTTTTTTAAACAGGAGATTGGAGGGGGGGAAGCGACATTTACAGTGGACTCTGGTGGATGCCACAGTCAAAGGGTGGAATTGGGTGTGGAAAGGTGCACGAACTGATTATTTTTCTTACTACAACCAATTTAAAGTTGGCAATGAAGTTTTTCAGTTCTTTGTTGAACATGGGCTCTTGGGGATGGAGAAGTTCAGATGTGAGCTGGACACTTCACACCTGGACCCCTTGCTTCACTAAGGTCAGGGCAGTGGATGTGGCTTCTGCACCTCCCCACCGCCTTTAGTGGAGGTCCCCCCACCAATCCTACAATTCACATTAATCCTGCTATCTAGTTACTCTTCCACCCGTGAAGGTGAAACACAGCCTCATAGGTGGGCCAAGCCCCAGGTACTGGGGAAGGAAACTGAGTCACAAGATGTAGTTTTCTGTTCTCTGCCCAGCAGATCTGAAATTGTCAGGAAGAATGCCATCACCTTTTATTTGTGTAGCACTTTTGTTTTTACCAGGCTCTATCATATCTATTGTCTCTTGTCATCTTCAGAGGATTATTATTAACTCCAGTCAGTGAGAGGTCAAAAACCTAAACTAAAAGATTATTCCAAAATGTGAAATGAAAGAAACCGGAGTCCAGGTTCTGTGTGGGCAACAGCAGCCTTTATTCCCACGGGGGCAGGTGAGCTGCGTTTGAGAAGGAAGTTAGTACGTGGGTTAAGGTGGGTGGGAATTTTAAAGGGTAGGAAGGGATAGAGATTGGTATATTACTCTTTCCTGGGTGAGACTCGTGTGCTCATTTCTTCCTGGGTGGGTCGCTTCTATTTGGGCGGGTCCCTCCATTTGAATCTATCAGTCAGCAAGCGAGAAGACTGAGCTGAGGGAAAGGTGGGGCCAATGGTGGTCATTGCCGCCCTCAGGTCAGACTTAGGGAGCTTGGGGCAAAACCATGTGCTCCTTCTTGATCAGAGCCGGCTGGTTAGGCTTGTCTCATGATATACTCAGGCCATCTCTTCTTCTTCATCTTTTCCTTATAAGTGTTTTAATTAGATGAAACTGTTTATAAACTATATCTAAGATAATAAGAACAATAGCACAAACTCACCTAGTTTAAGAAATTAAGAAATGAACATTACCTTTACCTTCTAAGCCCTAACTTGCCTTCTCTATCTTGTTTTCTTCCCTCTCAGTGGAACTAGTTTCTGGTAATTGTGTTAATCATTTCTTTTCTTTTGAAAATAATGTTCACTACATATATTTTAATCTCTTTAAACAATTTGTGGGTTCACATGATTGTGAGCTTTGTATGAATGCAACAAAACCATATGTATTTTTGCAGTTTTGTGCGGGGGCTGGGTGTGAACCCGCCACCCCTGATGTATGGGGCGGGTGCCCTACTCCTTGAGCCATAGGCATCACCCACCATATGCATTCTTACGCTATTGGCTTTGTTTCACTCAATATGTTTTTGAGATTCATCTAAGTTGCTGTAATTCACCACTATATATTATAATAGTATGATTAGAGGAACATTATTTATTTATCTTGCCTATTTCTGATTCTTCTGTTTTCTCCCATTACAAACAGGGCTTCTGTGACCCTTCCAGCACTTATGTCTAGGGTGGCCTCAGATGTGCTAGGTCTGTCCCCACCCACGAGTGGCACCTTCAGTTCTACTAAAACTGTTTTTCTAGGTTATTGTACTAATACACACTCTCACTGGCACTGCATGTTCCAGTTACTCCACATCCTTATTTTTTGTTGGGTAAAAATTTTGCCAGTCCAGTGGTATGAAATATTAACTGATTTTTAAAATTCATATTTCTCTGAGCACTGACCATCTTGTCATATTTATTGGCTATAAGTTTCTCTTTCTGTGAAGTGTCTGTTCAAGAGTTTGGCTCTTGTCCTTTTGCAAATATCTTCTAGTTGCTGGCTGATTTTTTTTTACTCTCATATGGGTGGAAGATTAAGGTCTTAATTTAAATGTAATGAAAATTAACCTTCTTTCTTAGTTTGTACTATGTTTACCTATTATTTAGAAACTCTTTCCCTATCCTGAAGTAATAGATGTGTTTTTCTATAGTATTCTAAAAATTTTTATATGTTTGCTTTTACATGTTTTTAATCCACAGATATTTAATCTTTGTACATAGCATGATGTAGGAGTCAGATTGTTTCCATGTAGGTAAACAACTGCTAGAAAAATGTACTGAGAAGCCCGTCTTTTCTCTATCAATCTGCAATGCCCCCTCTTTTCTCTATCAATCTATTACAATTGTGTAATAAATGTATGTCTGGGTGGTAGAGGAAAGAGGAAAAAGCAGTTTTTCCTCTTTACTTGTTTTTTTTTGGGGGGGGGACAGAGTCTCACTATGTCACCCTCAGTAGAGTGCCATGACGTCACAACTCACAGCAACCTCAAACTCTTGGGCTTAAGTGATTCTCTTGCCTCAGTCTCCCAAGTAGCTGGGACCACATGCCTGGCTATTTTTGTTGTTGTTGTTGCAGTTGTTTAGCAGGCCCCAGACTGTTTGGAACCCGCCAACCCGGGCCAAATGTGCTACGGGTACCAAGCCACTCTCTACTCTGTTTTGTTTTGTTTTAGTTTGAGACAGGGTCTCATTCTGTTGTCCCAGGCTAAAGCCCAGTGGTGTCAGCCTCATTCATAGCAACTTCAAACTCCTGGGTTCAAGTAATCCTCCAGCCTTAGCCTCTTGAGTAGCTAAGACTATAGGCACCCACCACAACGCCTGGCTAGTTTTTCTGTTTTTAGTAGAGATGGGTCCTCACTCTCGCTCAGGTTGGTCTCAACTCCTGAGCTCAAGTGATCCTCCTATCATAGCTTCTCAGAGTGCTGGGATTATAGGTGTGAGCAACCGTCACCTGGCCTTCCTCTCTACTCTCTATTCCGTTCAACACACTCTAATACCAGCATGTGTTTTTCCTGCCCTTATGCAATGGCCAATACAGAATACTTCTTGGCCTGAAATGGATCTGGGTTTTCACCCTCACACCTGCCAAGTGGTTCTTGGGTGGACTCCAGGTGGTCAGTTTGGTTTGGGCATACCTACTTTGAGAGAGTCAGATCCCACAGGTTAAGGGCTCAGCCCCACAAGATCAGATATCAATTCCAAGCAGAGATTATGACCTGTACTTTGAATAACTAGCTGTAAATCGGTGTTCCAATGCAACTTCTTGGATTAGATTAATTTGCTGGAGGTTCACAGTCTCAGAGAAACACTTGCTTTTTACCAGTTTTTACCTTTTACAAAGGATACAGATGAACATCCACATGGAAGAGATGCACAGGGCAAGTTACATGGGAAGGGGACAGAGCTTCTGGGCCCTTTCCTTGGGTGTGCCATCCTTTGGGAAGCTCCACGTGTTCATCTGTCTGGAAACTTCATTGCTTCTCAGCCTTTTGGCTAAAGATCAAGGTTGGAAACCTCTCCAAACTAAGTCTTCATGGGTTTTTATGGAAACTTCACTACAATTCCATAGTGAATCAGCGTAACTGATTACACTTTTGACTATTGATCAACTTTTTTTTTTTTTGCAGTTTTTTGGCCGAGCTGGGTTCGAACCCACCACCTCTGGTATATGGGGCTGGTGCCCTACTCCCTTGAACCACAGGCACCGCCCTGGTGACCAACATTTTTTTTTTTTAGAGACAGAGTCTCACTTTGTTGCCCTCAGTAGAGTGCTGTGGAGTCACTGCTCACAGCAACCTCCAGCTCTTGGGCTTAGGTGATTCTCTTGCCTCAGCCTTTTTAGTAGCTAGAACTACAGGCACCTATCACAATGCCCGGCTATTTTTTTGTTGCCGTTTGGCCCAGGCTGAGTTTGAACCTGCCACCCTTGGTATATGGGGCTGGAGCCCTACTCATGGGGCCACAGGTGCCACCGCATTCGTGATCAACTTAATCTTTAACCCTTCTTCTCTCCTGGGAGGTTGTGGGGAAGAGGCTAAAAGTCCCAACCCTCTAATAATGCCTTGATTTTTCTGGTGACCTGAAACATCTTGAAACTACCTAGGGGTCCAGCCACCAGTCATTTTATTAGTATACAAAGGACACTATTAACACCCTGGAGATAGCAAGGGTTTAAGGACCTACATGTCAGGAAATGGGTGAAAATCAAATGTTTATTTCACAATGTCATAGTGGGTCTGCTTCTGGACTCTTTTTTCTGTTTTATCCACTGACTGATCTATTTTTATGCCAATACAATGCTGTCTTAATTGTTATGACTTTAAAATAATCTCCCACTTGCTCTTCTTTTTCAAGGTTATCTTGGCTATTGTTGACCTTTTACTATAAAATGTTCTCGGCTCGGTGCCTGTGGGCTCAATCGGCTAAGGCGCCAGCCATGTACACCTAAGGTGCCAGCCATGTACACCTAAGGTGGCAGGTTCGAATCCCCAGCCCGGGCCCGCCAAACAACAATGATGGCTGCAACCAAAAAATGGCCAGGCGTTGTGGCAGGCGCCTGTGGTCCCAGCTACTTGGGAGGCAGAGGCAGGAGACTCGCTTGAGCCCAGGAGTTGGA
>CAUYQV010188695.1:0-51047 GCA_963574575.1 Galagoides demidoff
CATCACAGCTCATAGCAACCTCCAACTCCTGGGCTCAAGCGAGTCTCCTGCCTCTGCCTCCCAAGTAGCTGGGACCACAGGCGCCCGCCACAAGGCCTGGCCATTTTTTGGTTGCAGCCATCATTGTTGTTTGGCGGGCCCGGGCTAGGGATTCGAACCCGCCACCTTAGGTGTACGTGGCTGGCGCCTTAGCCGATTGAGCCACCAGCGCCGAGCCTTTAATCATATTCTTTTGCACTGCACATATTTTTCAGTATGATTCCACCAAAGATAAGGAGCATGTCTTTTACTTACCCAGTTTCTATTCCAGATGTTCTCTGTCCTACATATAATAAGACTGATATAAATGATGGTTAGTGGTCTTTTGGATATTAATAGGTGTTTGTTGAAAAAGAGTTTCATAAGTGAATGTATTTTGGAAATACAGAGTTAAACACACTCTTTAATTGTGAGTTCTCAGAGTCTTTAATATATTCATAACCCACAGTGGAGGTGGTGGTTTATAGTGTTTCTCAAACCAACTTGCCTGTGGAACCCTTTCTTTTGCAAAGTTTTTCAGAAGGGTGTTATTTATTGTGCAGACAACTTAGAAAAATGCAGATGTGGAATCTCTTTACTCAACTAGTTTTAAGTTTTCTGACAAGTAGCAATCATCTGTTATGCTAAAAACTGTTGCAATGTGAATCTATTTATTAAAAGTAATAATTACTTTACCACATGGACTCTTTTATACTCTTAACTCCAGATACCATTTTTTGTCAACTTGAAGACTAAAAAATAAACTTTGGTTATAAAGGAAATACTTAGAGAATTGGCTGATCTCTGAAACTATGCAGTAAAAGAGAGAAGACTAAATAAAATCCAAATTAATATTCAAATTTAATTTGCTATATCCTATCCTACCTCTCCAAATTTAGTTATCTAAATCTCCTACTGAAGCTATCAGTGTTTTAAAATTAATCTCTAACGTCTTGGTTTGCATCTTTGAAGTAAGAACTTGGAAGAGGGGATGGGGAATATATATGCCACAACTATACCTATTCTAGTTGAGAAGAGCTTTTTAGGTTTTTATTTTATTTTGTTTTGTTTGCTTTCTTTTTACTTCTAGACACTGAAAAATACTGCTTAGCGTGGTTTGAAAATTTTTAGTGCTAGGTAATATTAATTCTTGAATGAAATATTAATACCTTGAATGTTTCAAGTCTAAGATTGAACATCCTAATTAATAAGAAGTGAACTACTTATTTGTAAAATATATCCTGGGGTTATTCTGTCTCTTAGGAAAAGATTTACCTGCAAATGTGAACATTCTCTGACCCTCTGTCTAATAAAGCAGCACTCTACAGAGACACACGCACTATATTTTCTCCCTATATCATTATCTAGTTTTATGTTTCATATATAATTTTATGAAATTATTTTTACCTATTGATTTCTCACCTGCCTCACTCCCACACACTAGACTCAACTTACTGTAACTAAGGGCTTCATGTCGTTCCTTTGTGTAAGTGGGTTATGTCTTTTAAGTATTAGTGGTTATGGCTGGGCACCTGTGGCTCAAGTGGCTAAGGCACCAGCCACATACACCTAAGGTGGCAGGTTCAAATCCAGCCTGGATCCACCAAACAACAATGACTGCTGCAACGAAAAATAGCCGGGCGTTGTGGCAGGCACCTGTGGTCCCAGCTACTTGGGAGGCTGAGGCAGGAGACTCGCTTGAGCCCAGGAGTTAGAAGTTGCTGTGAGCTGTGATGCTACAGCACTCTACCCAGGGGGATAGCTTGAGGCTCTGTCTCAAAAAAAAAAGTATTGGTTATTATTCTTACTATATACTAGATACAAGTCCCTTATCAGATAATTTTCTGCCATTCTGTAGGTTTTTAATTTTCTTTTTTTCCCCAAGTTCATGAATCTTTATTTTTTTATTTCAGAATATTGGGGGGTAAACATGTTTTATTTGCAAACTTTGTTTTTGTACGAATTGAGTCAATTTGTAAGTGTGCCCTTCACTGAGTGTGCACTATACCCAGTAGGTGTGATTTATCCAACCCTTCCTCCCCACTCCCCCTGTGTTGACTGTCATTGAGGTTCATTTCTATATGTACATGAAAGTATTGATCATTAGTTTCAATCTGATATTAAGTACATGTGTTCGTTTCTCTATTCTTATGATGTTTCCCTCAGAAGAATGGTTTCTGGTGCCATCCAAGTTGTCACAAAAGATACTTATTATCATTTTTTATGGCTGAGAAGTACTCCATGATATGCATATACCACATTTTATTAGTCAATTTGTGTGTTATTGGATACTTGTATTGTTTCCATGCCTTTGCAGTTGTGAGTTGTGCTGCTATAAACATTTGAGTGCAAGTGCCCTCTTTATCAAATGACCTTTTTTCCTATGGGTACATACCCAGCAGTGGGATTGCTGAATCAAATGGTAGGTCTACTTTTAGTTCTTTTTTTTTTTTCTTTTTTTTTGAGACAGAGCCTCAAGCTATCCCCCTGGGTAGAGTGCCATGCATCACAGCTCACAGCAACCTCCAACTCCTGGGCTCAAGCGAGTCTCCTGCCTCTGCCTCCCAAGTAGCTAGGACCACAGGCGCCCGCCACAGCACCTGGCCATTTTTTGGTTGCAGCCATCATTGTTGTTTGGCGGGCCCAGGCTGGGGATTCGAACCCGCCACCTTAGGTGTACGTGGCTAGCGCCTTAGCTGATTGAGCCACAGATGCTGAGCCTACTTTTAGTTCTTTGAGATTCCTCCTCACAATATTTCATAGAGGTTGCACTAGTTTGCAGTTTCACCAACAGTATATGAGAGTTCTTTCCTCTCCATATACATGCCAGTGTCTGTTGTTTTGGGATATTTTTTTCATTGGAGTTAGGTGATATCTCGTTATGGATTTGATTTGCAGTTCAATGATGATTAGGGAAGTTGAACATTTTTTCATGAGTTTGTTGGCCATTAGTATATCTCATTTGAAAAGTTTCTGTTCGTGTCTTTTTCCCACTTTTTGATGGGATTGTTTGGTTGTTTCTTGCTGATTTGCTTTAGCTCTTTGTAGACTTTGACTTTTTACTTTCTTGACAGTATCTGAGTTACATATTTTTAGTCCTTTTAATTCTTCTGTGGTTTCCAAGTTTTCCCTGTAAATTGTAAAATTTCAATTGCCAAATTCCATAAATCTGGAAGCTGCTGCCCCTTTTAGATCTTTATTGTATCCATTGGAATTGCCAGATGTAGTATGCATCTACTGAGGAATCTGCCTCCACTCAGCCAACTGGATTTCATTCTTGAAGAGATACTATGGTTTATGGGTCTCTTCTCTTACAGGTGAATCGATTTAGTAAAGTAGAAGACCGAGCGATCTTTGTCACTGACCGTCACCTGTATAAAATGGATCCCACTAAACAGTACAAGGTGATGAAGACTATCCCTCTATACAACGTAAGTACTGTGTGTTCTCTTGGAATATTCCTCCCCTGGTGGTCATGGATTGCTAATAGATCGATAGACTGACTTGTAGGATCTTGGGGCTTAATAGAGCCCATGAATTCCTGACATGTTAGACAATCTTGTGTTTTGTTCAAATGCACAATTTTCTATAAGGAAGATTCAAGGCATCCAAAAGATTAATGAAGTTTTTTTTAAAGTGCAAGTATTCTGGGTTCTATATGAATTTTCCCTTTTCCTAATCCTACTTAACTACTTAAATGTGCTGGCATATAATACATTTTCTTATTTATTTTCGTAAAGTTTGTCTTTATGCGGAAATGAAATCAGGTAGAACGAACAGTAGGAGATTACTTTATGAAGACATTACTGCTCTTTGAAATGTAAAATTTATGCTCCCTCCAGAATTATTTTCACAATTTATTTTATATACATTTAATTGCTGGTCTGTGATCTCTGACAATAAATTTTGCAAATTCATCCTGGAAAAAGTGCTACATAGCTGATTGCTGAATATCACTACAGTCACCTTCAGAGTACATCCCTTGGGAAGCTATACACCAATGCCAATGCCTAGTCTACCCTTTGAAGCAACTTCAGAACTCTTTTTCTAGAACAGTCACCAGAGCTGACTTCATATTACCTTTAATGTCCTGAATATCATCAAATATTTTCCTTTCAGTATTTCCTTTATTCTCAGCTAAAGAAAAAAATCCGGATCAGGTAAGTAGGAAGGGTGTTCCAAAACAGTTAATTTGTTTACTGGCTAAAAACTTCCTCACTGACAGTGCTATGTGAGCTGGTGCACTGACATGATAGAAAGAGACACACCTTTCTCATGCCAAGATTTTCAGTTAAGATTTTCCTGTTTCCTGTTTCTCGTCTGGGCACAATGGCTCACACCTGTATCTAGCAGTCTGGGAGGCTGAGAATGTGGGTCACCTGAGCTCAGGCATTGGAGACCAGCTTGAGCAAGAATGACAACCCATCTCTGCTGAAAATAGAAAAGCTAGCCTGGGGTTGTGGCAGGAACCTGTAGCCCCAGCTACTCAGGAGGCTGAGACGAGAGGATTGCTTGAGCCCAAGAATTTGAGGTTGCTGTGAGCTATGACACCATAGCACTCAACCCCAGGGCTATAGAGTGAGACTCTGCCTCAAAAAAAAAAAAAAGATTTTCTTGTTTCTCTATCGATGTTTTACTTGATCTGCTATGTTCTCACAGTCAGCTGATGATTCTGACACAATTCAATGTATTTTTGCAGTGTTTTCATCCGTTCTTCTCGTAACTGGTCTCCTTGACCTCTCTTCATCAGTGACACTTTCTCTTCCTTCAGAAAACTGTTTAATCCATTTGTACACTGCCATTTTCATCATAGCATTATCCCTGTAAACTTGGACTAACTTGGAAAACATCCCTGATTTCATTTCCACTCTTGCGGAAATGAAGTT
Source organism: Galagoides demidoff (assembly GCA_963574575.1). Taxonomy (NCBI): domain Eukaryota; kingdom Metazoa; phylum Chordata; class Mammalia; order Primates; family Galagidae; genus Galagoides; species Galagoides demidoff. The sequence continues at coordinate 4,905 of CAUYQV010188695.1, forward strand.
TAAGTTTAATGGGAAATTTAATGTTTGTTCATTGCTCTAATTAAGGCTCTGCCATTCTTGAGACGGCACCCCAAAACGTGCAACAATGATAATAAACACCATTCAGTAAGATAAGACACCACTCACGTCAACACGCACACAACTGTGAGACACTGATGTACCAAAGTTATAAAACTCACCGAACCTTTTGTATGGTGTTGCCAGCATAAGGGCACAGTGGCAAGTTCACAAACTTAATCCTCAGACCTCATAAATCCACTCTGTTGTTCACTACAACCATACAGTTTTTAAATTCTATAATCATTTTTTTATTTGAAATGTGAAGTTTGGTGGGTATCTCCTTGAATCTCAGTATAAGAGTTGTTTTTTAATTTTTCTTTCTTAATGGAGTCTGACTCACAAATGACTGTTCTGATTCTTCGGAAAGATCCTGCTGGGCTATGGGATCTTTCCATGTGTCAGGTGATTTTTCTCTGCTAGTTCTTCAAGAGGGAAATCTGTGTTTATCTAATACTGGGATCTGTGAGGAGTATTATTTAGAGATTATTTTAAATCCTTTTGGTCTCTGAAGAAGAAAAGAAGAAAGAAACTGTTTTGAACTTTTGTTAAGTCAGGGGTCCTTTTGGTAGTAAGATATAAAGAAGGCCAACTATTTGTTCCTGTTTTGCTGATTGATTTGGAATGCCCTGATTACGGGGTTAATCTTTGTCTCCACTCTGCTCCTTCCCACTCACACCACACCACACGCACACACACTTTTTTCCCCCTTTCAATATAAAGACCAGTTGTTTGCAGGTAAGACAAAAATATTCTTAAGAAAATATTCTAAAATACTTTTGATTGTATATGGTCTTCTTAGCAAAGATGTGTTTATCGTCTATCTGAATTACAGTTTAACCCTAATAACCCTATAGTCTTGAAGGAGGAGACGAAGGATGATGAGGGAGAAAATTATATTTCGTCAGAGTCTAATGAAGTGTGAAACCAAACAAACGTGAACTGTGGTAGGCGTTTTCCTTCTTTCCCCTTGCTTTCTATTAAGAGGAGACCCATCAGGCACATGACAGATCCCATAAACAGTTAATTCTTTGAAGTTATTTTTGCAGGCAGTCTTTTTTTCACGTTGACCGGTTTGTATTTATAGCCACCATGTCCCTTCATCATCATCATTATCATTGTGAATATTATTAGTAATATCATATCATAAAAATTAGCAGTGCTTATTTTTATTTCTGTTAAATAGGACATGGAATTATAAGCTTGTGAGTGATGTCTGGCTGATAGTGTAAAACAGTGTCAGTGGGATGGATACACACTGTCACAGCTGCCCTCTGTGTTCCGCCCACATCCCCTTGTGTTCCTGTACCATTTTTGGTGCACACCAGCCTAATTCCCAACAGCCAACATCATTGTCAAAAGGCTGCCCTCAGGCAGCCAGAAGCCTCATTCATGGAGGGCTGGAAGTGCCCAGCCACTCAATGTGTGATGTGGGTGGGGCATAAATACTTCCCCTACATCATTCCTTGGCCAGGGTCATTCCAGGCTATCTTAGGCCATTTCCTAGAGCCTCCCAACAGGAGAAAGCTGCAGGTACCCCAGTGGTGGCTTCCTCCCCTTCCCTGAACCACCTCCCCAGCCCCTTGCCAGTGTCCCCACACCTCCCACACTAGATCTGCCTGCCCGTCAGCCTTTGTCCTGGGCTCTGCTTTTAGGACAAACTCACTTCCCAAGAGCAGAAGCCTCTTCAGAGGGAGCAACTTGGATGAGGTAGGGGGCTCCCAACTGGATCTGTAATCATTCTTTTCTAAGTCTGAAGTGAATCTGACAAAATATTAATTCTAGATGGTGGAGACATGCGTATTTGTTATATTATTTTTTGTGCCTTTTTTATGTGACTGAAATATTTTTAAATTAAAGACAAAGTTTAAGACAAGGAATCTGTTTTAAAACACTATGATACTAAAGATAGTGTTGGAGAAGCTGGGAGAGGATGAAGGAAAGTGATTTCCATTTTAACCATGTTGAGTGTGAGGTCCTAGTGAAAATTACAAGTATGCTTTCCATGGATAATGAGAAATCTTATTCTATAGAGTAGGAAAGAATTCAGCACTTAAGATTAAAATTTAAGAGTGGGTCCATGTAAAACTGGAGGCCAAAATGATGAGTATAGAGGGAGAAAGGGAGGTGGATTATTCAAAAACAGTCACAATTAAGTGGTGAGAACAGAGAATCCCTGAAGGAAATGGAATGAAAGCACATTTGTTTGTGGTCCTCCATTCTCTCATCTCTCTTAATGTGCTAAACAGAGGCGCTCTAATTTCCCTTCAGTTCCATAAGCTTATGAATCATTCTAGGAAAGAAAAAAGTAGGGGAACACCATGTTGCAAAAATCAAATTGGAAAGTTTTCGGAAATAAGAGCAGTCAAGAAAAACACATAGCTTGGGGTACCCACACTTCCCTCATTCTCTATCTTGCCTTTCTCCTTCTGTATCGGGTTCCTTTCTTATTTTCTTTAGGCTTTTCTGACTTGTAAACAGAAACCACCTATCGTCTTAAGTCATGTTTTGTTTTTAACAAGAATCCACATGGTAACAAGGGAATCCGCAGAAACCCAGGAAATGCCACCATTTGGGTGGGGCGGGGTGGCTCACACCTGTAATCCTAGCACTCTGGGAAGCTGAGGTGGGTGGATTGCTTGAGCTCATGAGCTTGAGACCAGCCTGAGCAAAAGCGAGACCCTGTCTCTACTAAAAATAGAAAAACTGAAGCAAGAGAATCACTTGCACCCAAGAGTTGGAGGTTTCTGTGAGCTATGACACTATAGCACTCTACCCAGGCCGACAGCTTGAGACTCTGTCTCAAAAAAAAAATGAAATGCTGCCATTTGGGATTTAAGGAACTCCTGGGCCACGCTTTCCTGCAGCCTCCCCTACTACCCGTGTGTTGCATTGGCTGAGTTTCTTCCATTCTTCCAGTCTCGACGTCTCTTTATCTGTCTTCTCCCTCACAATCACCTCTTTCTTACCAGACAGCATGGGTCAGCCCTGAGCCAAGGGCTGAGTCAGCCACCCCAAGAAACCACAGGAGTTTCATCCTGCAGAAACACACTGAACAGCGTCTCAAATGAGGCCTCACCATAGCAACCAACGCCACGTGATCCAAAGTGGTACTTTTGTTCCTTGTCACACACTTGCAAATCTATGCACAGTCTTCCTGACTTTTTCTGGTATGACATGGATAACACCTATTCATTTGGGTATAATGGATCTGTTCCCTCTACTATTTGTGACTGTCATCTTTAGCCTCACGCCACGTGTGGACCTTCACACATGATGCTGCATAGTGCCGTGAGTCGTCAGTCATTGGGTTTTCTTGATGAAGAGAAGTAACAGGAGAGAAGTGCTTCACACAGGCCAGGTTCTTCTGGCAACCTAGGCCCTGGCTCTTTCCAGCTACCCCCACTTCAATCACCAGGATCCTAGTCTGTGTCAAGCAGGGTCTAAAATCATGCTCAGGAACCCCAGCATGAGTGAAAGAATTCAGCCCATGACCAGGTTGGCAGCATGTCTAATCAGTTTCTGAACCTCAGTTTCCTTAACAGTCAGAGGCAGGAAATGTGGGACCAATATTTGTTCCTTGCCTAATGTTGCTTTCTGTAAACCATACAGAATCAATTCCCCCATCCTAGCACACTGAACTTGTACAAATCAGCAGTAACTAAGTGCCCCAACTTCTCAACTTCAGTGGACACTCTGCCCTCATAGAATGTGTATTCCAGTGGAGGAAGTACAGTAGAACCTCCATAGTTAACCACTTCCCTATGTTGACCACCTCCTTAAGTTGAACTAATTTTCATATACCAGACATGTACCACACGTGCACATCGTTCAGTAGGCCCAGTTCCTTATGTTGACCACCTTCTGATGACCAGTTCATTACAGTCCCTGGCGTGGTCAGCCAAAAGAGGTTCCACTGTGGGTGTGCATTCACATACACGTACACACACACACACAAAAATGGTACTTCCTAGAAAGTGAAAAGGGAAAAATAAAATTAAGAAAGAAGATAAAGCGCGTGAGGGTTATTATAATTTTCAGGGTGATCAGGCCTCACCGAGTTTATCTTTAAGCAGAGAGTTGAAGGAGTTAGGGAATGAATTGTATGTGTACTTGGTAGGAAAAGCATTGTAGGCAAAGGAATAGCCAAGGCACAGAGATGTGAGAGGGGAGGAAAGAGCCTTCTGTGGGGGCTGGAAATATTTAACACTTTGGTCTGGTGGTAGTTTCACAAGTGTGTGGAGATGTAACATTCATCAGGCTGTTTATTTGAGATCTGTGCACTCTGGTGTATGCGTGTTATACTTCACTAAAAAGAAAAGGGGAGGAGGAGGAGGAAAGCAAAGAGAAGAAGACATTGAACAAGGGTTTTACAAACTCTAAGATTACAGTAAATTCCCAGATCCTTCCTTTCAGTTTCACTTCTCAACAAACACTCTCATTTGCCACAACCATGTCAGGGGAAGGAGAGCCAAGGATGGTGGTAGAGGGAATCTCATCAGAAAGGGATGAGATTTGTCTGCCTACAAAGTCGCATGCCTTTAGGAGTTGTGCAGGTACAGACCTGAAGGAGGTACATGCCCCATTATGATGGCAGTCTACTCCAGGTGGTTACAGCCGTGCTTGAGTCCACTATGCCAAAGCTTTGGATTTGCCTAGAAAAATCAGAAGTCTACATTTTATGTGAGTTCTCCTGATTGCTAAGTATTGTGAACAATAAAATGCTATGCAAGCCAAACAAAACATATCTACAGGCCATCTTCAGCCCCAGGCTACCAGTTTTCTACTCTTATGAAAAGAAGCATTGCTCTGGGGCATCCATAATCCCTACGCTTTGGAGGCCAAGGCGGGAGGATCACTTGTGGCCAGGAGTTCGAGGCTGCAGTGAGTTTTGACCATATCACTGCACTCCAGTCCAGATGACAAAGCAAGACTCCACCTCTTTATAACAATAATTTTTTTAAAAAGAGGTCTTGAAAATCTTTATTCTAATGAGTTATAGCCAAACTCCCTGGCCTCCTCTATGCCAAACTTTAAAAATCTATGTTAAGTTTTATTCCCAACCTTATGCAGCAGACATAGACACTAACCATTTCTCACTTATAAAAAGCTATAATTGAGTGCAAGAGTGCAAGCTTTAGAAGAATCTATTTTCTACTTCAATTAACAAGGAAGGAAAGGAATAAAGAAAATCTTTAATATGCATCTCTTTCCTAACTTGGGAGTTTTCTGTTCTCTATTCCCTCAGAGTTCACTACTGATTCAAGCCCTCCTCCTCTGACTTTTTTTTTTTTTTTTTTTTGAGTCAGCATCTCTCTCTGCTGCCCAGGCTAGAGTACAGTGTCATCATCCTAAGATTAGGGCAACCTTCAATTCATGGGCTGAAGTGATCCTCTTGATTTAGCCTGCTGATTAGCTGGGACTACAAGTGTCTGCTACCATGCCAGCTAATTTTTCTTTTTTTTGTAGAAACAGGGTTGCATTATGTTCCTCAGGCTGGTCTCACGCTCCTGGTCTCAAGCAGGCCTCCCACCTTAGCTTCCCAAAGAGCTAGAAATATAAGTAGGAGCAACTCATAGAAGAAAAGAAAAAATAAGACCAGAGGTCACAGGCAGGCACAGTGGCTCATGCCTATAATCCTACTGCTCTGGGAGGCCAAGGCACCTTGCCCTTCCTAACTTTTTATTATGAAAATTTTCAAACTTACGGTAAAGTTGAAAGAATAGCACAGGGAACACCCACGTACCCCCTACCTAGATTCTGTAAGTGTTTATTTTTGCCATATTTGTTTTATTTCTCTCTTATGATATTTTATCCCTAAAATACTCATGTATCTCCTAAGGATATTCTCCTTCCTAATCACAATACTATTTTCATGTCAAAGTTAACATTTCCAGGCTCAGTGCATGTAGCTCAGCAGCTAGGGCACCAGCCACATACACTGGAGCTGTTGGGTTCGAATCCAGCCGGGCCTGCCAAACAACAATGACAACTACAACCAAAAGTAGCCAGGAATTGTGGTGGGAGCCTATAGTCCCAGCTACTTGGGAGGCTGAGGCAAGAGAATCACTTAAGCCCAAGAGTTTGAGGTTGCTGTGAGCTGTGACGTCATAGCACTCTACTGAGGGCAGCATAATGAGACTCTGTCTCAAAAAAAAGAAAAATTATAAAGCATAGTTATTTTTAGTAAAGTTATGCAGTAGTGCAATCAGCCATCATCATCACTTTAGAAAATTCTCTCATGCCTCATTTATACTAAGTCCCAGTCTCATCCTCAGCTCTGCACAACCACTGATCTTTCCTGGCTCTAGAAATTTCATAGGAATGGAATGATGCAACAGATACTGTTTTGTGTCTAGCTTCCTATCCTCAGCATAATGTTTCTGAGATTTACCTAGGTTGTTTGTTCTCTTGCTGAGTAATATTCTGCTGTGTAGATATACCATGTTTTGGCTCATGCCATAGTCTGTGTCTCCGTTCACTCATTGATGGGCATTTGACTGCTGTGTACATTCACAAGTCCTTTCGTAGCAAATGTTTGTATTTCTCTTGTGTAGATATCCAAGGGTGGATATTATTTTATTATATGACATCTGTTTAACTTTATTAGAAACTACCGAACTGTTTTCCAAAATAGCTGCTTCATTTTACCTTCCCTGCAGTATCTGAGAGTCCACATTTCACACGGTCACCCACACTCACTGTCACATGATGGTGACTTTTAAAGACTCTAGAATTCCTCTTGTCTCAGTTTGTCTGTTTTCTCATTGCTTATATAACTTAGCCTCCTGTTCCCTGCATTTCATATAAATCTGAAGTTGTCAGGAAGTGTGAATTGCCTTGAATAGTACACTTCCACATACTTCTCTAGATTATACCTGTATCTCAACAAAAACTGCACATACACAGCGAACCCCACCGTGTGGAGGATCTTTGGGAAGCATTTCATCATGGCCAGCCTATTATTATATTGCCCTCACTGTAGCCTATAATGCTAGCTGCCTGTGGAATAGATTCTGTGTTTTCCTATGAACAACTAGAATTTAGCATAAAAACTAAGATCAATGTTGCCATCAAATATTTACCTACTAACAATTTGCCCATCTCTAACGATACCTGTTATTTGTGTTTTTTCCCACTCTCTCTTCATAACCAAATTATTGTAATATTGCTCTGGGTGAATCATATATATTTCTACAGCTGTTACCTTATGCCGAGCCTCCATCACCCTGGGATTGTCTCTGTCGTCTTTTCATTCTCTAGCTCCTACTACCCTTTATACAGAGCTCACCCTCCTTAAATGCAGTAAACTCGTAGCTACTGAAATAATTCTTGCCAGACACATTCCTTATTTTCTGGCAACCCCTTCATATCAAACCTTTTCATGTTTCCTTTGTGTGCTTTTACCAACTCTCCAAAGGTCTCACAGGCCCAGGTCGTGGACATCCCACTCTAACTAAGTGAGTCTGTGCACCATCTCCTGAGCCCACCTGAGATGGACGGCAGTGCCCTTCCCGGGCCTCCTGGGTTCATTCCCCAACCTGCCTTTAGTTGAAAACCTTTTCTCTACCAAATCTAAGGTTGTTTCTTACTTAGTTTTTTCTTGTCACTTGTGTACTCTGCCTTTATGCACTAATAATTATGTTGCTTTATAAAAATTTCCTTGCCTATATGGCTTGGTATCCATAGCACAGTGGTTAGGGTGCTGGCCACATGCACCGAAGGTGGCAGGTTTGAACCTGGCCCAGGCCAGCTAAACAACGACAACTGCAACCAAAAAGTAGCTGGGCGTTGTGGCAGGTGCCTGTAGCTGGCGGCCCCAGCTATTTGGGAGGCTGAGGCAAGAGAATCATTAAGCCCAAGAGTTTGAGGTTGCTGTGAGCTGTGATGCCACAGCATTCTACCAAGGGTTGACGTAGTAAAACTGTCTCAAAAAAAATTTCCTTGCCTCTGCCATGTTTATGAAAACAGTTTTCACCTCCCAAAGAACCTGGAGTTATGAAGAGCTGCATTCTGCCATCCCTTCCCATCCAGAGCACTCCCTGCTGCAGTGTCCTCCTGGGCACTGCCTGCTGCCGTGCCCACCACCTTGCTTCAGAACCTTTCCCCTCTGCTGGATCCTCTGTGACCACCACTCCCTGCCTCCCTCATGTCACATGTGAGAGCTTCTCACGACTCAGTCACAGAGTTTGGACTTGACAAGTGAGTCTTTCATTCTTAGATGGTTAGTGATTATCTTAAGAGGTCTTGTCAAGGATTTTTGTTCATAGACTCTATTTTTTAGGACAATTATAAATTTATAGAAAATCTGAGACAATGGTACAAAGGATCCCAATACACCACATACCCGTGTCCAGCCTCTGTTGATATAGTACATTTGTTGCAATTAATGAACCAACACCGTTACACTGTTACCAGCTCACATCCATCTCTCGCTCACATTTCCTTGGCTTTTATCTGGTGTCGTTTTCCTGTCATGTCCCTTCTAGAACACCACATTACATTTAGTTGTCGCATCTCCTTAGGCTGCCCTTGGCTGAGGCAATTTCTGAAGTTCCTTGTTGTTGGTGACCTTGACAGTTTTGAGGAGTACTGGCCAGGCACTTTGTAGGATATCCCACTATTGGTATTTCTCTGATATCTTCTATGATAAGACTGAGGTTGAGTTACTGGGAGGAAAACCAGAGACGTCAAGTGACCCTGTGATACGCAGTGTCAAGGTTACATACTAGCGGCAGGGTTTAGCACTGGGGATGTTAACTCTGCTCACCTGGCCAAGGTTGTGTTTGTCAACTTTCTCCACGTAGTTCCTCGTTTTCTCCCCTTCCCATGCTGTATGTTTTGAAAGTGGTCACTCTGCAGCCCACGCTCAGTAGTGGGGTTTATGTTTCACCTCCCTGGGAGCACAAGTAGTGACATAAATTATTAGGAAGTCTACATGGAAGATTTTCCTCTTCATTTATTATTCAGCCGTTTGTTTGTATCACTGTAGACTCATGGATATTATTTTATATTCTGAGTTATAATTTAATATACTACCTTGTTTATTTTGTGGTCCGTGATGTCCCAGTTTGGGGTACTAGGAGCTCTCTCGCTGCTCTGTGCACCCCATTGTATGCGTGTGCGTGGTGAGTAACTCCTGCCTTTCTCCCACTGCAAGATGCTCCAGGCTCATCCTGTGTTTTTCCTGCCCCAGTTCTAGAATCAGTTGTTTCTCCCAGGAGCCCTGGTTCCTTTTATTGGGGAATGGTGTTAGAAACCAAGATCTGAGTAGACGTGCTCTTGCCGCTGCTGAGGTTTTGTTTCTTTATAGCAGTGGTTCTCAACCTGTGGGTCGCGACCCATAGGAACTATATTCCAGGGCCTTGGCATTAGGAAGGTTAAGAACCACTGCTTTAAATGGTCCTTTCAGCTGGCACAGCACAGTAGATGTGTGCACATTAATCCATGTGTATACCCATCTTCAGGAATGTTTTCATATGTGGCCATTAAGATAGATGTGAGGTCATACTGATGTTTCCAGCTTTAATCTGTTATCATGTGGGTGAGTCTAGCCGCCTCCTCTTGCTTATCTTTAAATCCCAAAAGTGAAAAGCCTGGCTCCTGCCATCCACAGCCATTTACTTCATTGTTCATCTCCAATACATACGTATAGCGGTATTAGAATTGTTAACCCTGCAAGGCCCAACTTTTATCAACCAGAGCTGTAGTCCCCAACCCCTGCCTGTGGACTGACACCTATCCATGGCCTGTTAGGAACCAAGCTGCATAGTAGGAGGTGAGTGGCCAGCAAGCCAGCGAAGCTTCATGTGTATTTATAGCCGTCCCCCATGGCTCCCATCACCCCCTGAGCTCTGTCTCTGTCACATCAGCAGCAGCATTGGATTCTCACAGGACCCTGAAGCCCCCTGTGAATGCTGCACGTGAGGGTCTAGGGCACAGGCTCCTCCTGATAATGTGAGGTGGAGCTGAGACAGTGATACGAGCACTGGGGAGCAGATACAGATTTTCATAGCAGGGAGGTTTGACTGTACAGAGGCCTTAACATTGCTTGAAGACTCCCATCAAAACCACCTCCTCCCTCCACCCATGGAAAAATTGTCTCCCAGGAGACCTGTCCCTGGTGCCCTAAAGGTCGGGGACCCTGAACCAGAGTGCAGTGCTCTCGTGTGCTTCCTTGTCCCGTCTCTCATTCCCTCGTTTCCAAAGTCCCTTAGGTCAGTGCCTTTTCCTCCTGCTCTCTTCAGTGAGTCGGTGTCATGTATTTAAATTTAGTTACATGCTCTTGTCACATTCTGTACTTTTTTTTATTGAAATCCTACAACCTCCTAATTTAAAAAAAAATTGCCTACATTAAGGTTCACTGTTTATATTGTCAAGTTCTGTAGGTTTGGGCAAATGTGTGCTCTCACGTACCCACCATTACAATATCACACAGAATAGTTTACTGGTCTAAAAATCCATGTGTACAACCTACTCATTTTTTTCCCTCTTTTCTCCCAAACTCATGGGAACCACTGATCATTTTATAGTGTCTATATTTGACTGTGTTGTAATTGGAAACATATAGTATATAGCTGTCTGTTGGTTCCTTTCACTCAGCAGTAGTAAATGTCTAAGCTTCCATGATGTCTTTCAATACATTTGCTAATCAATGAATAAACATTCTATTATATGAAGGTACCATAGTTTGTGTATCGGTTCACCTATCAAGGAACATCTTGGTTGCTTCCAGTTTGGGACAGTTATGACTAAAGCTACTGTAAACATTTTCCTGCAGGTTTTTTGTGTGAACCACAAGTTTTAAAATCAGTTGTGTAAATACCTAGGAATGCTCTTACTAGATCCTGTGATGAGACTGTGTTTAGTTCTGTAAGAACTGCTGTTTCTCTTCCAAGGTAGCCTTATCATTTTGCATTTCCACCAGCAGTGAAAAAGAGATTCTGTAGCTTTTCATCCTCACCAGAACAGGAAATGGTCAGTTGTTTTTTTTTTTAATTTTAGGGATTCTAGTAGGCAAGTAGTATCATGCATTTTTCTATTACCGTAAAATATATAACTCAGTACACGCTGGGGTCTCAATTAATCCTTAACTCTGAAAACCATCTCCCCACTCCTTGTCATTACCTTGTGTTCAAAACATAAAAATATTTATGTAAGCCTAAGTAAAAATAATTAAAAGGTAAATTTGTACCATTTTCCCCTTTCCATTACCAAAAATTATTCAATCAATTTATCATTGGATGATGGGGCCAGTTCACATAGGAAATATAAAAATAGAAATCATGACAGGTTTTTTTTTGGGGGGGGGGGCAGGCAGCCCCATATGCCTGAAGTGGCAGGTTCAAACTCAGCCCCAGCCAAAAAAAAAAAAAAAACCTGAAATCGTGACAGGTTTTTGAGAATATTTTCAGTAAATATGGTTCACTCAAATGGCTTAAATAATTATAAACAGCATCTGAAAGTGAAACATTCGGTTTGCAAGTGACCCCTGTAGTAACCACACAAGTGACTTTCTATGGACAGTACTGCACCCTGAGATCAGATCTTCAGCCAGCTGGAATCTGTATTATTGTCAAATTAGTGTCGTCCCTTTGTGTCACTCTCCACCTAATGTTTGTAGATTGTAATGTACAATTAAAGCATTAGTTCCAATACAGTTATCAAGAAAGGTTGAATTTTTTTCCAGGGCACACTGGGGACAGAATTTGAGTATTTTGTAAAACTGGAGACCTGTGGTTGCCAAGGCTTGCTATGGAGAACAAAGGCAAGAAGTAACCTACATCATTAGTAACATGACCACAACTTTGAGAATCATTCTAGAGATCACTAAATTAGTGGGAAAGATTGCTCTCCTGCCTGGAGCACGGTGCTTGAATAAATTTGCTTCTGCCATTCAAGTTCCTGTGGACATGGGTCTGCCCAGACCAGACTGGGTTTAATTTGCGTAAACATAAAATCTGTTCACTGGTTTCGAGGAGGACCACATAAACTGAAACATTTAATCGGACCTTAGCTGAGAATCTTCTTCCCTTTCTGTTGTTAGTGAGTCTGTATTAGCTTTGCGTGATGTGTTTGAAGAATGTCTGAATCTCCCCATTAATGTTTTGATATAGTCCCTTTTTATCAGTATGGGCTTGATGGCTAAGGAAGTAGCCAATTAATTACACAAATACCTCCTTTAGTTCTCTGGAGAATAGGAAGCAAGCAGGGGAAAGAAAAGAGACGATTATCTGAGCCGTTGTGGCTGTTTTGTAAAGGTAAATGGATTGTAATTATGCCAAGCTTCAGGCTTCGTTACTGTATTTGACATGATTTGCTAGAAAGGTATCCTTTCGTTTGGAAGATAGATTGTCCTTGTAATGTATACAGGGGTGAACCCTGCTGAAATCCGTTGTCGCCTGCCTGCTCTGCTCCCCATCACCATTTCTAAAGCACCCTACCCTCCTGGCAGTGTCCCAAGGGAAAGCGTTTCCATGGTAACCTCAATGGAGGCAGTCAGCTGATGTCTGGCACCGCCTGTGCTGGTGAGCGCTAGACTTTTCCCCTCCCTCTAGCCTTTAAAACTATATTTATCAGTCCCTCTTAAATGGAAAGTATATAATCCCTTCATGTCAGACCTTGAGTGGCATTCAGATTTATTAACTTATTCAGGTAATTACCTTCCTAATTAATTCTCTGCAGGTCCTAGGAGCTGTAGTATTTTTTGAACATCTTGTGCAAATGTTTGTATTTCTGCCTCTTACAACAAAGGGAGTTGCTTAGCAAAATTAGGCAATGGGAAACCTCTGCTCTTAAAAAAAGAAAGTCTATATTAGAGAGAAATTTAGAAAAACGCAAATGTTAAGGTTTCACTTTAATTTTTTGAGAATTTTTTCATATTCTATTGGCTTTAGCAATGAAATAATCTTTCCCCTCTCCTTATGATTTTTTAAACACTCAATAATTTTATTATTATTTTATTATTGGGTTTGAGAGCCACTTGTTTTTAAAATACTTTCAAGAAATGTGACACCTATGGCATATTCTCTCTCTCTCTGTTTTGTATTATTAAGAGAGAAAGAAGTCAGAATTTCCGTGTTCCCTATTGATGGTTTTCCTGACATGTGTTCAGAAGTAAATACCTTTTGTTATACTGGTTAGAAACCACTGCTTATACCAAACAGTTCTAAGCAAACTGATTTCTTTTTTCATTTTGTTTTTTCTTTACATGTGCTTTTATCTGACCAATAAGCAAACCAGTTTATATTGTCAAAAGTCATTGCTATCCTGGGCAACACAGGGAGACCACATGTCTACAGAAAATTTAAAAATTATCTGGGATGGCCAGATGCCACCTGTAGTCTTAGCTATTCAGGAGGCTGAGGTGGTAGAATCGCTTGAGCCCAGGAGTCAGAGGTTATGGTGAGCTATGATTGCTCCACTGCAGCCTAGACAATAGAGCAAAACCCTGACTCTAAAAAAATAAAATAAAAAATATTGGTGCTTTCAGGCACAAAGTAGAGTCTGTTTTCATCACTACTCTATTATATCTGAAAATGACCATTAACATTATTATACTTGAAAATTCCATTTCAAATGTAAAAGTTGCATCAAAGCAACAATCATTAGAGTCAATTTATAACTTCTTTAGCTATCTTCATAAAGAAACACAAAGCCTTTGAAGAACTAAATATGAGAAACTTAGTACAATGCTACCTCATTTATCCAGTAGTCAGATTGCTAAAGGAAAGATCCTTGAAACAAAGCCCTATATAAAACCTTGACATTTGCAGAGATGTAGTGTCACTAAGCTGAGCCAATAACAGGCTTCCTTTACACAGCTGCTTTAGCTTTCTAAGCACCTCCTGTCGAGTACTTGGCTGCAAAAGCAGCCTAAGCAGACATCACACAGTCTTTGCCCAGGAGGCCTGCAGGACCAAGGTGGGGCAGGGACGCCCCAGTCGCCCACTACCTGCTGCCTCCCTATGGCAAATCACACATAAAACTAAAATCCTCTTTTCAGAGGAAAGAAATAACAGAACTAACATTTGTTGCATGTCTTCAGCTAAACATTTCTTAGGTGATTTTGTCAGTTTCCTGCATTCATTATGGGAATCCTGTGCAGGAAGTAAGCATCATTTTATAAATGAAAATACCTGTGCTTGAGAAGTTGGTCACTGGTGCAGGGTTTCAGTTTCAGGTTTTTCTGACCTCAAAGCCCAAAGTAGTCACAAAATTAAGTATCCTCTGGCTTAATTGCCAACATTGTTCTCTTTCTCTCCCTATTTTTCTTTATTTATGTAAGTCTGTCTTTTATTAATATTCCTTTATACAATATTTAATCTCCATGTTTTAATGGTGAGTGCCTGGTAGGCCTAAGGAATCAGAATAATCAAGATGAGAGTTTGTAGTGTGGTGGCCCTCTTTTGCATATCAAGGGCTCTTAAGGTATAGTCCAGTGGTTCTCAACCTTGGTAATGCCTACTAATGCTACAACCCTTTAATATAGTTCCTCATGTTGTGGTGACCCCCAACCATGAAATTATTTTCGTTGCTACTTCATAACTGTAATTTTGCTACTGTTATGAATCGTAATGTAAATATCTGATATGCAGAATGCATTTTCATTGTTACAAAGGGGTCACGACCCACAGGTTGAGAACCGCTGGTATAGTCCATTAGGTATGAAAAAATTTATTTCGTTTCTGTTGGAATATGGGTAGTACCTCTGAGCATAGCTGTTTCTCTGGATGACACTCCTGTCTTTTCAAAGTACAATGTAAGAAAAGGTTCTACAGTCTCAGGAAGGTGTTAAAAAATGCCGTGCTTTTATTGCTAGCCTGATACTTAGGAGGTTTGTATTTGATTTGATTTAGTTTCTACTTTTTAAAAATCACAAATGTTAGTGGATTCTATCTCAGGGCTTCTCAGCTTTAGCTGCACATTGGAATAACCTGGAGGGTTTTAAAAATCTCTGCTATCCAGACCAATGAAACCAAATCTCTGCAGGTGGACCCAGGCATCACTATGTCCTAAACCTCCCATTGATTGTACTCTCCAGCCAAGGATGAGAACCACTGATCTGAATATTCTCTTTCCCCAGGTTATTCAGGGGCTACTTCTTGAAAACATTTGTTAAAAGTTGGACTTCCCCCAGAATTCAGTTCTGCCATTATATTTTTGTTCTCGCTTATGTGTATGTATATGTGTGTGAAAGAGACCTGTGGTATAAATGTGTCCCACCCAAATTCCTGTGTTGAAACCCTAACGCCCCGCCCCCCCCAAGGTGATAGTATTAGGAGGTGGGACTTTGGGAAGGGTTCCACCCTAAGGGGATTAGTGACCTTAAACAAGAGGCCCCAGGGAGACCCTCACCCTTCCTACCTTGGGAAGACACAGTAAGAAGCTAGCAGCCCACAGCCTGGAGGAGGCCTCTGGCATCCTGCTGACACCCTGGTTGTGGAGCTCTAGCTTCCAGAACTGTAAGGAATAACTTTCTGTTGTTTCTCAGTCACCTAGTCTATGGTATTTTGTTATAACAGCCTGAATAACTACAAAGACAGGGAGATGAAGGCCAGGTATGATGATGGCTCATGCCCGTAATCCTAGCACTCTGGGAAGCCAAGGCAGGAGGATCACCTAAGGTGAAGAGTTCAAGATCAGCCTGAGCATAAGCTAGACACCCCATCTCTACTAAAAAAGTAGAAAAAACTAGTCAGGCATGATGGCACATGCCGGTAGCCCCAACTACTCAGGAAGCTGAGGCAGGAGGATCGCTTGAGCACAGGAGTCTGAGGTTGCTGTGAGCTGTGATGACACCATATTACTCTAGCCTGAGTGACAGAGCAAGACTCTGTCTCAAAAAAAAAAAAAGGAGGGAAAAGATGAATTGCTGAGAGGGTGAGCCCAGGAGGACAAGAGAGCAGGGGAGAGAGTGAACGCAAACTTGGCATAGTGCTTTTAATTTCTAGGTGGGATGTGGCCGCCTGGCTGGTCCTGTCCCTAACTTCACACTCCCTCAGTCCCTTTCATGCCTCCTACCTCCCCCTCAGTTTTGGTTGGAAAGATTATCTCTAGAGTTATATTTTCTATTAGATGTAAATATGTTATTTTTTTTTTATTAAGTCAAATACACATAGATCATAGATATATTCATGCATATGTGGGGCTAGATGTAAATATGTTATTTAAGAAAATATCTAAATATATATGTTTCAACTCTTGAAAAAAAGGAGAGGGTGGGGGAGATGGAGAGAGAGTGTTTTTTCTTTCTAGGAAGCCTCATGATCTCATAATTCATATCAAAGATTAAACCTTTTTTAAGTTGCTGACCATGATGTGATGTTTGAGAACAGTCATAATATCAAAATTTTCCTTAAATAAGATTAGTAAAAGATTGGAAAAATCACCTTATCTTTGATGATTTTCACCCCCTATCATGGACATGTGTGTGTATTGTCTTACTTGACAGATGCTGGTACATCCCCAACTAGCCACTGGGAGGTGCCCAACCCTGGCCCTGGACTTTTGAGCATTGACTACATGAGTCCATTTGTTTGTTATTGGTTGAGGTCCACAACAAACTTGCTTTACACAGAATTGTCAGGATGAAGTTCAGTACTACAAGGAGAATCTGGTTTCCTAATATAACAGACATTAGGAGGATTTCTTTGTGGGGGGGGATGTCTTTGGGGGATTATATCTAAATGGAGACCGCTTTACTCTAGGCTGTGGACAGGCGCATGTCTCTCCAGGGCAAGTACAGTTGACAAGTTCAGGGTCCTCACTCCTGATTTTGCTGAATCACTCCTCTGGCTCCTATGGAGGGAGCAGTCATTCTGCTTCTTAGGAGCCACCTGTGACGCCTGCCCCAATCCCTGCTCTCCCATGCCCTTCCCTCTCCATCTCATAGTTTCACAAAGCTTGTTAAGTTATAAAAGTATCTTATTTTGCAGTTGAAGATCATTACACTATAAATGACAAAAGTCAGAAGAGAAATCATCCTCCAGTGGGGCGGCAACAGAGGTGTGAGGGTACAAGGAAGCGTATGGTGACTGCTGAATCCATGCCCCGTTTTGACAGCAGTACCCACTCCAGTAGATTGTTGATGCCGGAGGTGATGTCCATGAAATAAGCCTGAAATTGTGTATGTAAAGTGCTTAGCATCATTTCTGTCACATGATAAAATGCTCAATATTTAGAAGCTGTTCTTAGCCCCTTGCACATTGGCAATCCTGTCCTTGTGGAAATCAGAGGATTTAGACGAAGGCAGATTCACAGTGTGCCCTCACTGGTTACTCTTTGTTCCTGATTTTCATCCTGCCTGGAGTGTTACTCTCCCAGATGACTAAATTTCTTCCTCACATCATTTAGGCTCTGCTCAAATATAACCTCAATGATACCCCTAACTCCATCCCACCCCCTCCTCTTGGGCCTCCTTCCTACCAGTTGCATTATACAGTTGGTTGCAGTCTGGCTCCCTGAAGCCCTATTAGGACATAGACTGCATGAGAGGAGGGCCACGGATGCCTTGTTCCCATAACACTGCCTGCCATACAGTGGGTACTCAATAAGTGGTGTTGATGGATGGGGGGGGAGATCAAGACTGGAGACAGGGCTTGTAGCCCATAGTTCAGTGGTTGGGGCACCGGCCACATACATTGGAGCTAGTGGGTACAAACCTGACCCCAGCCTGCTAAACAACAATGACAACTACAACAACAACAACAACAAAAATAGACATTGTGACGGGTGCCTGTAATCCCAGCTAGTTGGGAGGCTGAGGCAAGAAAATCACTTAAGCCTGATAGTTTGAGGTTACTGTGAGCTGTGATGATACAGCACGCTACAGAGGGCAACATAGTGAGACTGTATCTCAAAAAAAAAAAAAAAAACTAGAGACAGGAGAGCAGTTGAGAGGCTGCAGTGGTTAACCTGTTATGCAGCCTTAAAGAAAGATGGAGCCTTTACCTCTTACATGTTTACATGGATGGAACTAGAACATATTCTTAGCAAAGTATCTCAAGAATGGAAGAAAAAGTATCCAATGTACTCAGTTTTACTATGAAACCAATTAATAATGTTCTTATGAAAGCTATAACCCAATTATAGCCCAAGACGACGAGGAAAGGGGAGAGGGAGGGGAGGGAAGGGGGGGAGGTTCTGTAGAGGGAGAGTAATTAGTGGGATCACACCTACGGTGTGTCTAACAAGGGTACATGTGAAATATACTAGGTGTAGAATACAAATGTCTTAACATAATAACTAAGAAAATGTTGTGAAGGCTATGTTAACTAGTTTGATGAAAGCATTTCAAGTTGTATGTAAACCCAGCACATTGTACCCCATGATTGCATTAATGTACATAGGTATGATTTAATAAAAAAAAAATAAAAAAAAGAAAAGTTAAGTCATTTGCTTAAGTTCATAAAGCTAGTAAGTAGCAGAACTAGGATTTGAATCCAGGCAGCCTGGCACCAGGGTCTGAAGCCTGAACTAGTTCGATACACTGCTTTGACCATTATTTTGACCATTATGCTACATTGGAAATGAAAATCCCATCTATCCAAAGGGAGGCAGATGTGGTGGGCAGAACAGTGACCTCCCAAAGATGCCCAGGTCTTAATCCCAGAACCTGTGAATTGTTGCAGATGGCGGAAGGGACTTTGTTGCTGTGATTAGTTAATGGCCTTGATTGGAGATTGTCCTGCACTTATGAATGGACCTGGTGTGATCACAAGAGTCTTTACAAAAGGGAGCTGAGGAAACTGGGGTAGGACAGAGGTTTTCACCTTCTGCTTTACACTTTCCTATTCTGACTATTTGTTTTGTTTCATACGATAAACCTGCACTCTACTATAATAGGGAAAATAATAAAGAAGTAATTAAAAAATAATATATTTAAGGAAATAATAAAGATATCCCCCCTTTGGGAGACACATGTGCAAACATGTTTGGCTTTATCCCTCTCCATGGTCTGTCAAAGCTCATCAATGCACCGCCTGTGCCCACAATGGTTTGATTGATTCTTAAAGGATATCCTCAGGCTGTCCCCACACTCACCTGTACCATCTTTTCCATCAAACAGAATTCCTCCTCTCATTTTTTAGGATTTACAGAAAAGCCAGGAGGTACTTGATTTTGAACTGATAACATTCCCCCAGAGAATCATGTACTGTAGATTTCTCCTTATTCAGCTACCAGGGTTGCATGGCCTTCCCTGGGCTCCCTCCCTCACCTGGCACACTGTCCACAGGAATCAGAGGGGACCTATCACTTCCATACCCCTCGCTCCTCCTAATATCATGAGCAGTATCATGAGTGCTTAGTGTATATTTGCTGCTACTGCCTACAGAAAAAAAAAGCTATGCACCCCAAATAAAGGTTTGAAACCCCAAACCCATCTCAGAATACAGGTGGCAGTTTGTAGGATAAAAGATTCTAATTCAGGCCAGGTGGGGTGCTTCACACCTATAAGTCTAGTACTGTGGGAGGGAGGCTGAGGCGGATGGACTGCATGAGGCCAGAAGGGTGAGACCAGCCTGAGCAAAGCAAGACCCTGTGTCTACTAAAAATAGATAAATTAGCCAGGCATGTTGTGGTGGGTGCCTGGAGTCCCAGCTACTCGGGAGGCTAAGGCAGGAGGGTTGCTTGAGCCTAGGAGTTCAAGGTTGCTGTGAACTAGGTTGGGGCCATGGCACTCTAGCCCAATGACAGTACCAGACTCTGTCTCAAAAAAAAAAAAAAAAAGATTCTAATCCAGCTAAGCTCAGATGGCCATAGAACCTACCCTCTCCTTCACCTTAAGCTTATGAACAAATAAGGAAAAGAGCACAAAGTAGTACTCTTAGGTGAAATAGCTGTCATTGTGAAAAGATTGACCAAATGACATCTAAATGGCAATACCAGAACAACCTGAGTGTTGTAACCTTGCTAGAGCTTCAAGTCAAAATTGAATGAGGGTTTAGAAACCCTGGGATCCATCCCATTTCCTGCCAATGCAGGGGCCCATTCTAGATTCTTCCTGACAGTGGTGTACCATTTTAATAACTTAAAATATCTGGGCTTGATTAATTTGGAGATAAATTGACCCTAGACATATATTTTTACTAACTTAGAAATAATTTCTCTGTATTCCACTAATCCTTCTGCCCTTCTGTTCCCAAGAGAATGTCATTCACGCTACTCCAGAACATTATGTTAGATGCTTTTACTTGTATTGAATTAGGAATGCCAGAGGCTGTGGGCTAATAAGCCTCCTTTTATGATCGGCTTGGGAAATCCATTAGCTTTCCAGATCTAAATTGCGTGATGTCTGTTTTAGCCTAAGGAGTTGCTATAATGGCCTAAATGCTACAAAAGGGAAGCAGGTAGTGTAATGTAGGGGGCTGTTGGTAAAAGTGGACTCTAGGTTTGGATATACCCCTAAATGACTAGATGGCCACCAGTACATCTCTTCACCTTTCCAGCGTCAGTACCCACAGTGAAATGAAAAGGATGGAGTGGAGGTCTCCAGAATGCCTTCTAGCTCTTGACAGGTTGTGTCTGGCTAGAATTTTGGGGAGTGAGAAAGGATGAACACACCACTTCTCGAAATGTGTCCCCAGAAAGACAGTATCAGCCTGGGAATAATGTATTTGAAATGTAAATTCTTTCCCCATCCATAACATTGAATCAAAAACTGGTAATGAGGCCCAGAAATTTGCATTTTAATATGCCTTTTGGGTGATTCCGATGCACACTCAAGTTCTTTAAAATAGCTGGATTAATGTGACTCTAAGGGCCACATGTAATCCCACCTGATTCTCCAGGGGACATGGGTCTGTATTTAGTTTGAGTTGTTTCCTTTGAGATTTTTGGGTCAAATACTAGGAAGAACACAGGCAAGCTAAGTTTCTATCCGCCCAACATACATATTTTAGAATGTTTGATACAACTCAACAGGCTCCTGTCTCCACAGCAACCAAGGTGACTTTAATACTCCCAGAGAGGGGATGTCAACTGTTCTGTTCACATAGATAGGTAGAAAATGGGCCCAAACTAGAATCCCAGCCCCAACTTCTCATGCAGTCCTTTGTTACTGCTTGTTACTTGTCCCTGACTTTGACCCCAAGGTCATGAGCAACCCTACCCCAAGATGCGCAGGATACTCACCGCAGCCAAGAGCCAGGAGGTGGGTTTGCCAGGTGAGTGCCATGAACATTCCTCCTATTGCAATGCAGGCCAGAGAGCTGTTGAAACCCCAGAGTCCAAAATAGATGTCTTCAAATGGAGCTGAAAGACTGAGTCCTGTTAAGCAAGACAGGAAGGGTCAGAGCTTTGGATTAAAGTAGGGTTGGAGGGTAGGGGGAAGCATTCTGAGACCTCCCCTTGGTCCCTAGGCAGCAGGGACCTCAAGAAAGATCTGGAGTATAGAAGATGCCTCAGACAATGCATGGGACAGAGGCAGCGCTCAATGCTTGGAAAGGAGTCCTGTGCTTACCTGCCACTATGCCCATCAGCGACCCGATTGTAGCATGCAGGCACATGAGCGGGGAGCAGACTAGGATGGCAATTAGGAAAATGCCCCCAGTCCACGGGTTGTTACAGCCAAATATCTGACCAACCCCCACTGGCACAGCTTTCAATAACTGCAAAGGAAATTAAAAAAAACAAGGCCACTAAAACAACTGAATAGGACACCCACAAACTCATACAATGTAATTTTAGATTTAACATGCCTTATCTTTCAAGGTGAGTGATACTCCTTAAAAAAAATTCTCTCTCTCCCTCTTGGATTACAGAAAAATCCCCATCATTTTTCATCTTTAACCCCAGAGATACACCAGCCCTTCCCCGGTGCACACTGAACAAGCCTTTCTGAAACTCTCCCTATGTTCACTGGCTCCCTTGCTTGCCCTGGCACTGGCCCTGGTCACTGATAAGCTCCTGGCTATAAGGATCTGCCACACTTCCCACTGAGGATGGCAAGGACCACAGCTGACACTTCTTGTGCCTTCACTTATCCATCAGCGCCCAAGGTAAACCATCAATGCCTCCCTATATTCAAAAGAAATATCACTACCATGCAGTTTGGTTGCTTACACTAAGGCTGAGACCTGAAGCTGGGTTACTTTATTTACAATGTAGAAGCAATTCTTGGCAAGTTCATGAATCAAGGCCATATTTATTCTTCTGTTGTTAAGTGAATGCGTATTAAGCCAAGATAGCTATAGCTTTTTTTCAGTTAGTAGTAACTGTCAATCAGTTCTTAAAACACTTGCAAATGTCACAATTCTACTTTCTGGCTGAGGCCTGAATTTAGCTCATGTGTTCACAGAATGGCAGTTGTCAGGAGGGCACAGGGTTTGACTTAAGCTAACAAATGATAATTCTTTATAACAAAATGTTTGGTGGGGTCAGAATAGGTATAGCTACCCATGATATTTCCTTCTTGAGCAAGACTGTTAACTGAAAGATGCCTTCCCCAGAGGCATCTTGCCCACTCCTCCATTTCTTGGTTGTATGTTACCTTCTGGGAAGGACCTTCTGGAGGCAGTGACTCTGCCCAGGAAAACATAGGGGTCCTGGGCAGTGACTCTGCCCAGGAAGGAATCCCAGCCTTGGCACAAGAGGAAGTGTCCTCTGCCCTCTTATAGGAGGCTGGGCCTATGATTGGCTTCCAGATGTTGGCTTGGTACAGAGACCACAGTGTTACATTGACTCTACCTGAAGATGGGCTCTACATTTTTCTAGCCCATATTGGGTCTTAATGTCTATGCAAGATCATTTCCTATTTCCTCTAGCTCAGGGAACTGGGCAAAGACAGCTTTTATCTCAGAACTTGATAGCAGGACTATCCCTTCGGTCACCATGGGGTGGG
This sequence comes from Galagoides demidoff, assembly GCA_963574575.1. NCBI lineage: Eukaryota > Metazoa > Chordata > Mammalia > Primates > Galagidae > Galagoides > Galagoides demidoff. The sequence continues at coordinate 27,805 of CAUYQV010188695.1, forward strand.
GAGTTGGATGAGATGGCAAATAAGTGTGCTGGTGATGGGCTGGTGGTTCAGGGTGAGGAGAAAGACAAGACCCCCTGGTCTGGATCAGGACCATCCAATGGGACTTTCTGAGATGATGGAGTAGTCTGTCGCTGTGCCGTCTGATACAGGAGGTAGTCTCTATGTGTGGCTATTGAGCACCTGAAATGTGGCTAGTGAGGCTGAGAAACTAAATTCTTAACTAATTTGCCTCTAAATGTAAATAGCCACACAGGGCTACTGGATCTTGTATTAGACACTTTATTTCTAGATAGAGTAATGCTATTTTATAATATTTTTCATGGGTAGTTCTAATAAATCTTTGATTTTTCCTTCTGAATTATTTCTAAATGCTCCCCTTCATTTTCTGGGCAAGAGCTAAAGAAAAGGCTCCTGGAGCTCCTGTTGGGTTTTGGTTGCTCAGCAAAGAAGACAGCACAGGGGAGTGGGAGAGCCAGTCTTTCGCACATCCAAGAGGTAAGGTTTCTATTGGTTTTCTTCCAACTTCAAGTGTTCTCTTGTTCTCAGTAATCAAGAAAACTTAAACAGATTTATTAAATGAACACCAACAGGAAGAGCTGGTTAGCCAGATTTTTAAAACTGTGTGATCTCTCTGGGCCCATCTGTTAAGAAATACGTAGTGGGCAAGCTGTGACACAATGGTTCTCAAACTTGGGCCCATGTCACAATTTGGGGATGAATACAGATTCTCAGGCTCCACCCCAGAGATCATGATTTAGAGAGTCTTAAGATGAAGCCTGCTCTGGTACTTTAAAAACTCCCTAGCTGGTCCTGACCCCTACCAAAGCTTGAGAATCCTAGATTATTGTATATGTTCTATGAGAAAAACCACAAGAAAAAGCAGAATGGAGAAGTTCTGGAATGAGCTCTGAGAGGAAACTCCCAGTTCTTGAGAGTTAGCACTGTAGATATTTAGGAAAAATGGGAGAAATTAGCTTTGATCAAATAACTTCTCCCCTGTCATTTAAAAAATTTTTTTAAAAATCCCTTAAACTCCAAATCTCTGAATAGAACAAATGCTTGAGATGTCAAGATAAGGTAGAAAGGCCACCCTATAGCTGACCATCTAGGGGACTCTGATACCCATGGACAATTAACCAGAGGGCCACTGAGTTCCTTCCAGAGGCAGTGGGGAAAGTGAAGATAGTGTATCTTACCTCCAGGGCTTCGAGATCAGACCAAGTGACATTTGGAATGGCGCTTACAGGTGCAAACAGTTTGCCTGGAAAGAATGGATTGTGATGTCCTGTGGCCGAAAGGTACATGGACAATGCCGTGTTGAAGGGGAGGGTGAAGACAGGGAGGTCCCATTTGCCCAGCAAAGAGTTCAATGCACTTGATAAAATTGGACTGAAAAAAGAACAGAGAAGAATATGCATGTGACGAGCCAGGCAGACAAACAGAATCTCTGTACTACAGCGGGATTTTGTTTCATTTGCCAACGTATCCCTTAAGTGTTGTGTTGCCAGACTTTCCACAGAAGATAAACCTAGGATGAATCCTGGGATAGTTCTTACATAAAGTAAAAAATCAACTCTTCTCTTATTTGGCTTTTGAAAACTTATGCTCTGGGATTGCTCAGGGAGTGAGACAGATGAAGGTTTTCAAACTATTTTTTGAAAAACCTAAGACATACAAACTAAAATATCTATATCGTTAAGGCCCCCTGGGTAACTCCACTTGATATTATGCTTTCTCCTCCACATTGGAAGCAACCAGCATCCCGAATTTGACATCTATCATTTCTGTGTGTCTTTGTTATATTTATTTTTGGAAAAGAGAAACAACTGTTCAAAGAAGGATGCAGGTGATATGGGCTAGAGGAAAAAAATCTAATAGTTGGATCTGGGGGCAGAGTTTGTGTCCTTAAGCTGTTGATAAGCTGCATGATCTCAGGCAAGGCACTTTTCTCCCCAGTTTTCCTTGCCTTCTAATTAGGGGGGTGAGAGTGGGGGTTGGATTACAGGATCCCCAAGCCCTTGTGTAGCTCTCAGTTTTTGACCCAGATCTCCAGATTTCCTGGACTGTGGGACCAGGTGTGGGAACACTCATGAGCCCCCGTGGGCAGGGCCTCCTGCCCTTGAACCTATCCTTCAGATCAGGTCCCAAGTCACTTCCTGGGTGCAGCCAGGATGGGTGGCCTTTCTGCAGATGCTTCCCATTTGCGCACATACTAGTATTCCATATGTGTGTTCTAAATATAATATAGAACAAAGGAAATGTTTACTGCCAGAAAAAGGATTTAAGGGAATGTGAGCATAGAAATTATTTTATAAGATTTAGGTTTGAAAAATAAAGGAATTAAATTTAGTAAAATAACTATTTTTGAAAGGGGATGGGAATGGGGGGATGTTCCTTCATCAGAGTCACCAGGGAATTCAGTAGTAATGCAAATTCTCAGGCCCCATTCCAGGGGAACAGAATCAGAAAACCTGGGTTGTGGGAGCAGATACCTGTGGTTTAAAAAGCCCCACCAGGTGGTTCTGATATTGTTCAAGTGTGAGAACTACCGATGTAGGAAGAAGGGCTCAATTTTGGCTGTACCTTTTTTTTCCTTTTGGAGGAAGAGTCTCACTCTGTCACCCAGGCTAGAGGGCAGTGGCGAGATCATAGCTCACTACAGCCTCAAACTTCTGGTCTCAAGTGATCCTCCTGCCTTGGCTTCTTAAAGTGTAGGTGTGAGCCACAGCACATGGTCTTTGTCCTCTAGGACCAGCTGGGGAGCTTAGAAAACTCCCAGTGCGGGGCAGCGTGCCGTCTAATCACATCAGAATCTCAGGAGGGGTGAGGGTTGTGTGGGGCCCTATCATCAGTGTGTGTTGATGCCCCCCCCCCCCGAAGGCGTGAGTGTGCACCATTGTTGAGAACCTCTGGTGAAGGGGAAGGTATTGGTGACTCCGTGGGAGATCAGATGTAAGACCTGGTTGTAAGGAAATGCACATCTCTTAAAATGGTTACTTCTGTATCCAATGCACATAAAAATTGTTTTATTGTTTAAAAAATTGTGGTAAAGTACACATATCATAAAATGTGCTGTTTTACCCATTAAAGCATGCAAGTGAGTGACACTGAGGGCATTCACACTGTGCAATCATCACTACCAGCCATTCACAGAACATTTTTCATCTTATGACACTGAAACTGTGCGCTCACTACACAGTAACTCCCGTTCCCTTCTCCTCCCATAATTTTTTTAAATTGCATTTTAAAAGCCAGGTACAACTTACCAAGTCAAGGACATAGAAATTATGGGGAGTAACAGCCACCAGAAATAGTCTCCTATGTCTGAAAAGACAGCCATGAGTATTCCCAGCAGGGTGGCATTGAAGCCCTGGAGCCCAGCTGCGATTGCTGACCTGTGGGGCAAGAGGCATGACATGGACACTTCCAGGGTGGATGTGGTTGGGCTTGCACAGAAATAACACTGGTAACTTCAACATCATGTTCACATTAGAAAATGAGATTATGTTTGGAAACGTATCTCAAAGTCTCTGTAAGTGTCACAGAAGTACCAATAAAAACACAAAGACGTGAAATATACATGGGGAAAAATACCAATGTGCAAATAGGGCAATCCCCCTCACAGGGGTCACAGCTAAGCCAGGGAGGACAGGGGGCAACCTGCCCTGTGACCTTCAACTCCTTCCTTTAGAAAGTTGCTCTTATTTCATTTAAATCACTAAAGGCTTCTGACTTGAATAGGGCTATTAGCATGTGAAACTTGTCTCCTAAGTCTGATTTCTTGGTGACATATCATATAAGACTCCTAAAATGTAAGTTCCCTCTCATAGTATCTTTGATCTTATAAACATTAATTTTCCAACTTAGCTTACGTTTGCGTGTTCCTGAGCTTCTATTTTGTTGTTCCCAAACATACATTACATATTGCAAAGAAAAACGATTGCTTTTCTTTATGCTTGGCAAGGTAGCCCATTTAATCATGTGCACGTCTAGCACTACTTCTTTCTCAGGTTCATTTTTCTTTAGTATTTGACCTCACTTCTCAAGGTTCCCCTGTGGGTAAGTTTCTACTCTGGTCAAAATGGTCCCTATTTCATAACCTGGAATGGGAAACTCTGAGTAAGAAATGGAACAATTCTCGTGGAATAACCCCCAATGCTAACAAGCCAGGTCACCCAGGGCTCTGAGAGTTGGCAGTAACTGGCGTGATGAGGAACACAGGATCCAATTCCCAAGGGCCTGGCACTTAAGGGTGATGCCAGCCAGGAGATGGAGGAGTGGAGATGGTGAAGTGAGTGGGAGAGGTTGGATGACAGAGCCCAGGGTGGAGGTGGTACAGTCAGTACAGGGGCTGCCATAGGATGGCATGAGAGCTGGGCTTGGCCTGCTTCTAGCTGGGTCAGGGGCACCATTGCAACAGGCAAGATGATGTCACGTACAGTCATCTGGATGAGAGCATTAATGGTGGGACTCCCTGTTCAAAAGCTCTTTGTCTCTCTCAAATAATCCTTGAAGGCATGTGTGAGGTGATGCAACTTGTATGAGTGTAATCCAGAAACTGAGACTACATATAATAACAGTGGAAGGCTATGCAAAGACTCATCCTTACAATAACTGGCTTGGGGATTTAAGGCTTGAGTTTGATCAGGAGAAAACGAATGGCATAGATCTGTAAGTTGTGAAATGCTATAATTAAAGCAATAGGAACACAGGTATTCACATAAATCAGAGGATTGCTGTTTTAATGCAGTCCTTTTGGACCAAGTAAAAGAGATTTTAAGTGAACATATGTAAATATGACTTGTCTTCTAAATAATAACTGACAAAGAAAATAGGAGTGATAAAATTTCACTGGAGCAAAATAATGAAGGAATATTCAATATGGCACAGCCACAGGCCCTATCCCCAAACTGGGAAGGCTGATTCCCCATTGGATAGGGTTTAATCTAAGGTACAGAATCACTGTCCGCAGGGAGCAAATTGGGCTCCTTGGAATTGGTGGAAAAGTAGAGCATCTACTGGATCTGTCCCCGAGGACCTCCTTACACAATTATAGTAAGTGCTACAAAAGCTTAGTTGTATAATGACCATCTGTTGGGGATGAGGCATTGACCCTGGACACCTGGAAGACTGGCTTCCTCCCTGAAGAAACCAACTGACTGGTCAGGGGCCATTTTCTCCCTGGGGGAAGTCAACTTATCACTTCTTCAATGACAGATCAACTTGTAAAGCACACACTATTTTTAACCTAGCACATCTATCAGAAGATTCAAAAGTCAGAATCCACTCATTTGGAATTTATGGTTATCTCTCCAGGAGATGAACTGACCTTTGCACTGTCTATGAAGAATGAGTTTGCTAAAATAATTGTAGAAACAAGACATAACAGGGTTCATAAGCCACTAAGACTTTTCATGATCTCATATGCAATTCTGCCCTAACAGAATGCTGATGGCAAATAATTTTATCAGTTGTTAAGGAAGATCCGTTTAGAACTTTCTCTGGGAATTACTTATAGCCAGTTCTAGTTACCAGGTAATGCCACAAGAATCTGGCATCATTCAGACCGGCCACTTATGCAGATGCCAAGAATAAAAGACTATAACTGGTTCCCTGAACTCTGACTAAAGGCAGATATAAAGAGTTCTGTGGACTAAAGGCTGTTTCCCCTGGGAAGGATGTGGTTTTATCACTGCTGCCCACGGTCAGTGGTCAACCCCTGTGTCTGGAAAAGATGTGCCTACCTGTCCTGGCTGAGCAAGATGGCCATTAGGGTGGAGACCACTGTTGCCAAACAGCCAGTGAGAGCCCACCAGGGGTTCTGGATCAGAAGTCCCACCACAATCAGGATCCCACTGATGGGGTTGCTGATGAACACCACCTGGGATATGCCCCGAAGAATCCAGTCGACAAACTGGAGGATCACAGGCTTGTCTGGAAGACATGAAATAAACAGAACTAAGGAATTAGTCAAGCAAATAATGTTCCTGCTCAATCCCAGAGCCCACTCCAAGCAAAGTCATCAAAATCCCCAGGGTGAAACATATGTTTGATATTCCTTTATTTTTTTCTCTCTTAACTCTTTGTCTCTTTCGTAGCCCCCGGCTCTCTGGAAGCATATAACTTCTTTATGCTTAACCTACACTACCCCCGTGAGAATCTAAGCCCCCGAAAGCATCTAATGCATTATTTACCATGTTCAGAGATATGGACTCTTAAGCCAAAGGAATGAATTACCAATAGTAAAATTTTAGTTTTAAGTGCTAAAATTGCAGGATGGGCGCCTTCCTCCAACATAAACAAGGCCCTGGATCTGATCACTATCTCCATTAAAAGAAAAAAAAATGGAGAGGTTTGTAGGTTGGAAGATGAAAGTAGAAAAATTGAGAATAAAGAGACAGATAAAAGGTTGGAGAATAGTACTAAAGGTATAAATAGAAATACCAGCAGACCATCCCCCAAAGCCATGTCTCCCATTTCTCCAAGGGATGAAAGCATAAATACCTTTAAGCCAGTTGGAGAATTCCTTCATATCTCCGGTAATATAGCCCAGAGCCTTGGGGAAGCACCTTCTCTCTCGACGTGGTGAAATCTGGTTCTCACCCCTGTCCACTTTCACCATAGAGGGTCTGTCCTCCATGGCTACCTCTTCCGCTGGCTCCTTGAGGGAAAGACAGAGTTCATAAATTAGAGAATGCAAAACATTCCAGATTGGCCAGATTGGGGTAATTCTGTGGCTTCTGGAGTAGCCACAGAAGATCTGGACCATGATATCCCATAGGACTAAGAAAGCACCATTTTCCTCCTAAAATAGCATCATGGAGATGATTCCCCAAACCCGAATCCCACACTCCCTTTGCAATCAATGTTTCTCATGCTACTGGGGGAAGGTCCTGGTCTTAAATCTCACAGTTCAGTTTCTAGTTCAGCAAACATTTAGTAAGCTCCTATTTGCTGTCCTCAAGGAGTTCTGTCTAGTTGAGGAGAGTGTAAAACAGTTCATGCCAACATGACCAGTCAAATGACATAGAAGCTCAAATCAAGTGCTTCAGCTTCAGGCTGCCAGTCACAGAGCAAGAAATCAGGTTACAAAATGGCCTGCTCACTAAGCTAGTGCAGACAGGTCAGGTACTTTCTTTTTTTAAAAAATTTTTTAATTAAATCATAACTGTGTACATTAATGCATTTATGGTGCACAATACAGTCTTCTTAAATTAGAATTTTATTTTACAAACAAAAAGCTTTTATTTTTTTAAAAGTTTGAAAGGGAAGAAATTTTTAAAACAGTGTGTGTGTGTGTTGACATAGCCTCCCCACAGTCTCCAAGTTAAAGATTGCTGGGGTTTGTTCTTATTCCACGTAACTGCCTCAGATGTTCTTTACTTCTGGAATTTGTTATTTAAACGTATAAAAACAAGCAGGAATGATGTTCGAGAAAGTATAGAAACTGGGAACAATGGAACTGGACAAAGCTGTGAAAAACCAAAGAGTTGTAATTAGAGGATTATATGATAAAACAGTGGACGGGGCATAATTATAGTAACCACACCTTGGGAAATGCAGACTACATAACCATGGCTTGTGTTCACTATGGGCCTGTTCAGGACTCATGATAACTCGGTAAAAGGAAAGCACCAACATCACCAGACTAGGATGCCCTGTAGACAAAAATGAAGGTTTCATGGTGCTGTTGGTGGATAAAAATGAATACCAATGACACCCAGAGGTAGGTGTACGGAGGAAGACGATGATAAGGAAAAGCCATAGCACAGCAGGTCAGGGTAACTCAGGCAAATGCCCAAACCATCAGACCTCCGGAAGGCACATTTGTGGAATGTGGAAGCCGCAGACACATAGGACATCACCAAAGAAATACCAGAAGACCACACAGATAAGCCAGTTTGTCCTTTTTCTAACACCAGGCTGTGATCAAATCATCCCCATGGCTATTTTTGGTCCCATCATTGTTCCACACGCCATGTCCAACAAATAGTGATTAATGGATAATAAAGTTCTGTCTATTTAAAAGAATCCTGACTCTAGTTTTGGCTTCTATTAATCTCAGTACGGAAATCAATGTGAGTAACTGATTTATTGCTAACAATTACACTTCAGTTGTATTACTTCACTGCCCAGCTAACCATTCTGCTTTTAAACAATGGCCAACTATTCATTATCCCACAAAGCAGAAGCTATTCATACAATACATTCCAGACCAAGGTCATCTTGTCTTGGGAAAACAACATTAGATACCAACATCTGTGATATTTCCAGTGAATCTTAGAGATCAGAGGCCAACACTAAGTTCCTATAGAGCTCTGCTGGCTCCATGGTTAAAGATACATGGATTTACGAAAAAAAATCTTTTACTTTATAATCTGAGTAAGTGATGACTATCATTTATTTTCTGATATCTCCCGCTTCAAATCTCATAACTGAAGATATTGCTTGATAAGGCCTTGCCTCAGCTACTGAGATCCCTCATCAAAGCCACACCAACATGCAAGTGGCCTCCGACTTTAGCCCAGGTGACAAGAAGCTCCAACACGCTACTGCCTTGAGTTTCTAAAACTGAATGTATCAAGCCCTAAAAGGGCAGCGTCAAAGGAAAACATTAAAGTGGCATTTCCCATCAACTACAAAAGCAGGTACATGGGCTATTTCAGAATAAACAAATTCATAGTCTCAAAATTTCTGGCATAGATTTATTTATATTAGAGGATGAAAAATCGCCATCACCTCAGAGATTTTGGAGATACAGATTCGAAACTTGATAATATAACTGGCCAGACGTGATTGAGAACCTGCCTGGCCTGAGTTCCCTCTTGAGCCACCTGAAGTTAAGTAAAGATTAAACTAGCTTTTTGTCCAAACCCACAGCTCAACATATACAAGACTTATTGTGCTTTGTCTCCAGTCTCTGCAGAATGAGATGGACTGTAGGGCTATGATGTCCTAGAGAGAGGGGTCTTCTCAAGACTTGAGCAGGCAGCTGCTGCTGTCTCAGAGGCCCCCAGGAAACATTTATTCTGAATCTCTGAACCCTCTGGAGCCCCATTGGAGCCCTATTTGCTTCAGAACTCAAGCATGAGAACTGCTGAGGAGAAATCAGTGACTTCATTGTAGCTCACAGGTCACCCTAGAATTTCATCATACTAGAATATCTGTATTTCTTTGGGGGCATGCTAAGAATCCACATGTGCTAACTAGGAAGGCAATAGGAGGCTATGGACCAAGGACCGTCCACTGATGCTCAAACATCTCAATACCTGCAAAGTAGGCCATTACATTTCCCCTAAGAAGAGAGGACAATACAATATAGGGAGCGGGATAAATGTAAAATGCCAGACTACTCACTCCTGGGGTTTCCATGGCTGTGGAAACACCCCAAATCAACGGTCCAGTCTCCAAACCCAGGTGGATGCCCAATGACCTTCGGGATGGAGATCCCTGTGCTCAGCCCACAGCCGACGGCTCAGCAGAGGTGCTGACCCCTACTTCCCAGGTTCTGCCTGGGGAAGGCACACTGGAGTGTGGAACAGGTGCCCAGATTCCCCGAGACAGAGGCACACGAGGGGTGCGTACCTGTTCTTGTGCCCAGTCAGCCAGGGCCACGCCTCCGCGCGCTTCCTCATCAGCTGTATTTCCAAAAGGCAATGTCCAAGAAGGACTATGCTGGGTGTCACCAGAGCTGCCAATCATCCTTCCTTTTCCTCAACACATGACAAAGGGCAACAATATGAGAATCAGCCGGATGTTCCCTGATTCTGCTGAGCCTGTGAAAGGCAAGCTGAGGGCGGCTGGAGCGCGCGTTGGGTTCCAGGCGAGGGAACACGTGGCCCCACGCAGAGACCGCTAAACCCAGAAGGCGATTTTCCCATCAGCGAAGAGCGTGCAGGAGGCAGAGGGACAACGAGCTAACTACAGAAGTTAGATGTTCATTTACTTTGTTAAAAAAAAAGGCAAACTGTTCTGCCAGACACTAGCGCACGGATTTTGCTCTGCTGCTGCGTTTCCCCAGTGGCTGGAGGTTGGTGGCGCTGTTCCTGGGGAGAGGAAGGGCTTCAGGCTCTGAAATGCTCCGGGCAAATTGTTAGAGTTCCATCATGGGGGCCAACACCACCGGGACAAATGGCCCTAGCCTTGCTGTTGTTTATCAATTGTGACAAGAATGAGGAGTGGGGTGGACTCTCATTTTCTGTAACAAGATAGTAACCACGTTTTGTATGTACAGCAAAAACCCTCTTTAGGAGACTGCTAAGTGGCATTTCCCGGCTCTCCTACCTGAATAAGAATTCTCAAATATTGAACACCATTTTGTTAATAATAAACAGTTCTTAGCTGAATTCAACAGGTGTGGCAGCTTTTCATATATTTTCTTTCTTTCTTTTTTTAAACTTTATTCTTCCTTCGGAAGTTTCACAAAAGCTGTTTGTGTGGTATTTCTCTTTTTCCATCTTCTTTTATTTTATTTTTACTTTTTTCTCCTGACTTCGCCTGAAACCTGAAAACATACACTGCCAGAGTGACTCTGAAAAATTCACAATTTTGGAAAATATTTATGACACGTCTCAGGAAAAAATTCAGTGTGGTGTACTCTCTGGCTAGTTATGTACCAAACTGGTGTGTTTCAGGGCTGTGTTGTGAATACCTTTGTTTAATAAAGAACAACATTAGGAAACTCAGTGGCAGGGCACTTATGTAAGTTTGAAAACAAAGAAAGAATGAAAGAAAAAGACAAGCTGGACTGTGACATTCTCTCACTGTTGGTGCTACCCCATCTACCCCTGCTAGACGCCTGCCTTCCCCTACTCCTGAAATCATGAGCTGTGAGAAGAACCACATCCTTGAGCTCAAAATCAGTATTTTCTTAGAGCCAAGAGACAGAAAAATTTCAGAAAGAGAAAAGATTTTAGAGACCACATACTTCAAGCCTTCATGTTCTAGAAGAGAAAACTGAGGTTCAGAGTGGAAACCATCCAAGTTTACTCAGCAAGCAGCAGGCAGAGTGAGCCTTGTGGAATAGCTCCACCTGGTAGTACGTTGTCTTCCAGTCTGGGGCCAGGCACATGAACGCCACCTGAGATTCTCTTCAAGTCAACAAATAGTAAAGAAGCAGCTTCTGTACATTGTAGTCTGCAGTGGATGATAGAACTCAGGTGTGTAGAGGACACAGCCTGTCTTCACCATTGCCTAAAAGTAACCCCTGTATGGGGCTTGAACAACAAAGAAGGGGCTCTACCATCCCGTTTCACCAGATTCCCTTGCCAGAAACAGTTACTCTGACAAACAAACATCTCCCTGGGCCTCTAATGGAGCCTGCGCTCCTTCATTGCTGATATGACCACAACAAGGCTTGTGTATGCTGAAGTTAATGGCTCAAGAATATTCTGGAAGCTGCCCCTGATGAGCGTCCCAATAGGAACCAAAATCCACTCTCCATAGCCCAGATGACTAGTGAAACGAGGCAGTGCTCAGCATTTTACTCCGAGGTAATATCAAGATTTCAATTCAACTGATATTCCCTATTTTATTACACAGAATAAGACGCATTCTATTGTCAGCACCTATTAGAAACCTGTGCAGTTGGAGAGGCCTAAAAGGCTTCAATTTTTCATGCCTCAAGTATCACTTTTAAAAATAGGGCAAAGTTTTGGATATGGATATAGAAGAAAACATTTCAACATTCATACTCTAGCATAATAAAGAGACTCTCCGCATTGACATTTATTTGGTACTTACTATAATCTTTATTTTAGGTAGTGTTTGATTTTAAGTGGCAGGAGGTGCTCAGTTTTCTTTAAAGCTGTAATCAGAAACAAAGGAAATGTTGTCAGGTATTCTTGTCTTCTGATTAAAAGGCTCTCATCCTCGGAAGACACTACCCCAAGTTGCCTCGATTCCACATGCCAGAAAGTGCAGCTTCAAAGAAGCTGCCAAATCGTAGCTTCGATGTGACTGACTAGTCCCCCCGATGGGTACCAGCACACTCCCTTCAGCGTGACAGCACAGGCAGAAGAATCCATAAATCCATAATTGGAAAGTGCCATTCCCAGTGCCCTACTTCTTTCTTTTGAGTCATGTAGATACTTGTCTCCCACTTCACTTATTTGAGGAACACAGCCCCAAAACTCCTAGCAGTGTTGGTTAACTCAGAGTCACTTAGGACACTGAGTGGACACCTCGCTGCAAACTCTCTGCCCTATCAGCTCATGCTGCTTCACCTTGATCAGAAATCATGGATAAAGAGCTTGCTTTTAATTTTCCAGGAAGAAACTTGTGGCTTTGGTAAATTGCTTTCTAGTCTATCAGAACTGTGTCAGAACTCTGACTTTGCTGCTGCTAACCAGTCCCGGCAATCTGAAACAATTTCTCCATTAAAAGAAAGAAAGAGAGAAAGAGCAAAAATTAGAGAGGACTAAGAAGATAAGCCCCAACAATGAGCAGCGGGAAGTTCATAGGAATGAAGAGGGTACTTACTTGCAGCTGGCTTCCTGGTGGCAGAGGGTGGCGGCTGATAAAGACTCGCAGGGCTCTACAGAAAGGGAGAGTGCTTCAGCGGAGATAATGCTGGCACCGAGGCACCTAACAGTTTTATACTCCAAGCCTCACTCTGCACATTCGTGGGCTCTGTTTTCTCCTCCCACTTCAGGCACCAGTGCCAAAGCAATGCCGAGGAACTGGTCCCCTGGCTTCCAGACCTGATGTCTCTCTCTTATTCTCTGTCCTTGATACAGTGCCAGCTATTCTGCCTCTGTTTCCACAAGCTCCAAGTTCTTTGTCCAGCAATTATCCTACTCCAGTTCATCTTTGTCTTCTCCATGCTGTTTCCTCCAGCCTTTACCCTCACCCAGAGATATTTTCAGAAAGATTTATAAATGAAAAAAAAAATCAACACAGTGTCACTTAATTAAAAACCGTGGGACCCATTGGTGGAGCGTATATTTGGGAGCTAAGCGACTACTCCTGGGGTAGAATTTTCCCTTAGATGTGACAACTTCTGCCCAGGGGTAAGGATCCAGCCAGGGCCTGAGGGGTGTGGTGGGAGGGTGGGGAAGACAAGATGTTTTCTGTAAACCGGCTGCCCTTTTTCCCAGAGAGGAGAGAACAAAAATACCAGTGTTTCCCTGAAATGTCCCTCTTTTCAGGTGAGTCTCCCCAAACTAATTCCGCTGTCTTTTAAAAGTCAGGAGGTGAATACTCCGTAGCAGAAGAATGAAACTGAATTTAAAAATTCAGTTCTTCCTTTCCCTTTTTTCCTTACATTTCAATTTTGTGCGTTGTTCTGTCGTGGCAGAGAGCAAACCAACTCAGGTGCACTGCTCTGAGCATAGGATTGAAAAGGAAAACTTGCACGGAGAGCTGCGCTGATGTTACAGTGTCATAGGTCTTCCCTCACCTGGGGCTCCAGCCTGCCTAGATGTGGAAGCCACCTTATCAGCAGGCAGCAGCTGGGGGCTCTCTGGCTCCACCCCCTGGACATCCGCCAGACTGCAGTGTTCCTTGTCTGTTGGCACAACCTCCCTCGGGTGTCTCCTGGGGCTCAGGCCCTGTGTCCCAGGATCCAGCCCATAGATTCAGGTTTAAAGTAAGTTTTGATGTTCAGGCAGATCTCCCTCCAATATTATTTCCTGGTAAAATAAGGAGAAAATAAACTCCTAACCTAACCCTGATGGAGAAGATGAGTTACAAGAGGAAAGAATGAGGGGGCTTGCTTTGGGAATGGAGGGAATCACCCTAGTGTTCTAAGAGTTCCTTATGCAAATGGGCCACAGTTCCTCATGGTAATCATCATCATAGTGATGGCAATGAGAATGACAAGAAATGCCAGGAATGGTAGGGGATTTACCGTGTCTACCAGGCACTGTGCTAAGCACCTTCCATGTATTTGTTATTTAAATATCACAAAAATCATGTGAGGCAAATAGTGTACCACTATTTGTATTTGTTATTTAAATATCACAAAAATCATGTGAGGCAAATAGTGTACCACTATTCCCATTTTATAGATGAGAAAACTGAGGCTCAGAGAGTTTAATTAATTGGCCCAACGTCTAACATCAAAATTTGTGCTTTTAATCACTTTTAGAGCTATCCAGTATTTCTAACTTTTGTCCATATGTTTGTTTTTCATTAATTCACTCGTTCACTTACTTAACTCAATCATACCATGTATTTATAGACCACATCCTGAAGCCAGCCACTGCCTCGTAACACCTGTGTAGCCTTCTGCCGTCGGGCCCTAGTCAGAGCTGAGTGTGTAGATGCATGTAAGAGGAGATAAGAACTAGATGGCCAAATGGGGAGAAGGGAGAACCATGGCTAAAGACTCACTTTTAATATTTTACCTATGATGTATTGCATTTGTAGGTCTTTCTAAATATGTGTTGTTTGACTCAGAAATTATCACGACCTTGTTTCATTTCCATTGCTGTTGATATCGATCTATCTATAGGCAGTTTAATGGTACAAATAATTTGCATCTCAAGCGCATGTAACTGGGCAGTGCCTGCACTTAGGAATTCCTGGAGACAAGAATGCCACAGAGGGCTCTTCTGCATCCTGATCAGGGCTTTTCTAAGTGCCAGAGAGAGCACTGGAGAAAAAAACATTCTCATGCTTCTGTATCCCCTGACACCCAACAAAGAGGGAAGCAAAGACCGCTAGTCTGGAACAGAACGTTCTTCTTCAGTGTGTTCTGAGCCACAGACATTTTGGTTGAGTAAACAGTCAGATAAAAAAGCACCCATGTGAGCCAAAATTCCCACTGACCCAGAATTCTTCTGGGGCAGGCCCTTTGTGGTAGGCATTGCCTAGGTGGGGGTTTGAGGGGCAAGATGTGGAGTATAGATGTCTTGCCCAAGCCTCTGCCACCTGCCATCACTAGGAGGATGTAAGGACGGGTGACTGCAGGATGCACCAAAGTCTAAATTTTAGCTCTTAAATGCAGTCCTGTAGTTATTTAGCTCCATTTAAGGAGTGAGAGGGGATGAATAGGAAGCATCCAAAGAGAGCTTGTTCCCCTTGCATAAAGCATAAAGGCCAGGGAATCTCCATCCTTACGTACACCTTTCATCAGATGCCCATACATCACCTTTCCAGCTTTTAAATTAAAATCAGACCAGTGTAAGGTTTATAATGTGGGTTGCTGGTGTTCTCAGCCAGTGCCTAATAGTGTGCAGCTTGTGCACTGTACAGATTCACCATGTCTGGTGGGCCACCGTTAATGCCTTAAACATGTATTGATTGCAACAAAATTCTTGCAGTTGGCACTAACATGTCTTGAGAAAGAGGAGTGCTAGTGTGACTTTGCATAGAGCACCCATGATGGCTAGCAGTATCCTACTGGTGATTTTGTTTTTGCTTCAAGATGAGATCATTTTTTGTTGCTTGGGTGGTGTCATCATAGTTCACTGAAACCTCAGACTCCTGGGATTAAGTGATCCTCCTGCCTCAGCTTCTTGAGTAGTTGAGACTACAGGTGTACATTATGCCCAGCTAATTTTTCTAGTTTTTGGAGTCTCAATCTTGCTCAGGCTGGTCTTGAACTCCTGGGCCTCAAGTAGTCCCTCCTACCTCACCCTCCCAAAGTGCTGGGATTACAGGTCTGAGCCACCACAATCAGCCTTCCACTGGTGCTTTTGTTTCTTTAAGATTAAAACAAGATTACCTTCTCTGAAGAAGATAGACATATTGGCCAACAAACATGAAAAAATACTCATCATCCCTGATCATCAGAGAAATGCAAGTCAAAACTACCCTGAGATATTTCCTAACCCCAGTAAGAATGGCCCACATCACAGAGTCCCAAAGCTGCAGATGCTGGTGAGGATGTGGAGAGAAGGGAATACTTTTACATTGTTAGTGGGACTACAAACTAATCATAGCCTCTGTGGAAAGAAGTATGGGGAACCCTCAAAGGACTCAAAATGGACCTTCCATATGATCCTGCAATCCCATTACTAGGCATTTACCCAGAAGAAAAAAATTTTTTTATCATAAAGACATTTGCACTAGATTGTTTATTGCAGCTCAATTTACGATCACTAAGATCTGGAAACAACCCAAATGTCCATCAACTCATGAATGGATTAACAAACTGTGGTATATGTGCACCATGGAATACTATTCAGTCATGAAAAGATGGAGACTGTACATCTTTTGTATTAACCTAGATGGAGCTGAAACACATTCTTCTTAGTAAAGCATCACAAGAATGGAAAAGCAAGTATCCAATATACCCAATACTAATATGAAGCCACCTGATGAACTAATACATGCCCACACAAGAGAAAAACTCAATTCAATTCAAGTTAGGGGGAAGAAAGGGGAAGGAGAGAAGAGGAGGGAGGGTGCAGGGGAGTGAGAAGAGAGAGGGGGATCAGTGTGCTCTCACCTAACGGGCACAATGTAAGGTTATATGGGTGCAGGACACAACTACAACAAGGACTTTTCCTAGTAAATGCAAAAATTGCAACCTCATCATTTGTACTGTCATATTAATCTGAAATAAAAACAAAAGATTAAAACAAGATCATTTCTCAATGATGAGCAACAGGGAAAGGGGCAGGAAGAACTTTTGCAATCCATTTAGCTGAGGTTGAGGAAGGGAATAAAGTGTTGGGAAGACCGCAGGATGGGGTCTGACTTGGCTGCTTTTTCCTGGGCCCTCTCCTGGGGCAATCTACAACTCAGTGGAGTGTTTTGTCACTACTAAGGATATGATTATATTGGCCCTACGTTTAGAAGTAGAGTTTTCATTTTATAATTGGGTCAGCAAGAGAAGAAAGTGGGGTGGCCTGGCATCACCATTACAAATGGGGCTCTCTCGGCACCTGTGATCCAGGTTGCTCACCAGGAGTCTTGGCTGGGGTGGGGCAGGTGTGTTAAAATAAAGCTGCTTTCTGGAACAAGGGATGTGGCAGCTGGCTCAGGCCCCTCACAGTTGTCCCTGGGGAGGCTTACTATCTGCAGGGTGCATAGTTCTGTCAGCTCAGTCTGATTTAGAGGTCCCGATCATCATCCACTTGCTTTATACCAACTGGTAGGCAAGACCTAAAGAGGATTCAAAGTTTCCTCCTCCTAAGCCCATTCCTCTGACTTCTTCTTTCCTTCCTGTTAGCTTTTGCTGAGGCTGCGGGGAGTGGGAGCAAGGGCAGAAAATACTTCAGTGCAGTCAAGTTAACTCTGTCTCAATAGCTGGTTTGAAACTGGACCACGTTATGTTTTCAACTTCTTGAGTTGGTAAGTTGAGGCATTATGATTTAACTGACCACGGATTCCTGTTGGAGCCTTAGTAACCCTCACTATAATAGCATTGGTGTAAGAAATGCTGTCGTGCTGGGATACTACAGGAGACAAGGTGAATTCCCGTGTACCTCTGAGTTGGTGTCCTGTTCTTAAAGAATAAATTTAACTCCATATTTTAGCAAAATCAAACTCAGTGGCAAAAGCTGTTTTTTTCTTTTTGATGCAACATCCCTTATTAGAATTAAAAAAAAAAATCAGCTAAGCTGGATAGCTCCATTACTCCATTGTCCTTTCTACATGGATATTGGAAAATACAAAATGTTTGGTTTCCTATTTAAAATTGAGATGTAAAAATGGTGGTAGAACTAAAAGAAGGGTTCCTAATTAATCATAAACCCGTGGTTATGGATAAAAAATAGCAATGCTCAATGCTGTTGTAACTCTTTTTTTTGAGGCACAGTCTCATTATGCCACCCTCACTAGAGTGCTATGGCATCACAGCTCACAGTAACCTCAAACTCTTGGGCTTAAGTGATTCTCTTGCCTCAACCTCCTGGTTAGCTGGGACTACAGGCACCCACCACAATGCCCGGCTGTTTTTTGTTGCAGCTGTCATTGTTGTTTAGCTGACCTGGGACGGGCTCTAACCCGCCGGACTCTAACTCACCAGCCTCGGTGTATGTGGCTGGCACCCTTCCCACTGAGCTACGGGCACCGCCCTGTTGTAATTCTTAGTTGGAGAAATGCTCACACTGACATTGTGTCCCATAGTAGAAGAAGCCAGGTTATAACTCAGCTTCTTCGGAGCATTAGTTCCTTCTCCTAACTGAAGTGTCCATTCTGGGTCTTAGAGAAATAGAAGTGTAAGAAGAAGTAGGGTGTAGGCAGGTAAGGACAGGTTTCCATTATGTATCTGTTTTCCTCACCTTTTTCTCACTCAGCCTAGGTGGTTATGTCCTGGGGCCTATCGTGGTTGAGAAGGTGCTGACGTTAGTGAATTCAGCTAGCTCTGTAGCCCCACAGGCATGGCACATTGTCACATTGGCCATCCATCCAAGAGTGTTAGCTGAGGTCAGAAAGTAGGCCAGGGGAACATGGAAGGGTGAGGAAAACCCTTCCTTCATGTAGAGGAATGCCTAAGACACGGCTCAGGAGATAGTATATTTGAAGACAAGGGTCTGTGGTCCCATAATTAAACCCACACAGACACGAATATTGAGTTAAATATTGGGGAGTGAGGAGGAATACTTGGTTAGTAATTTAAACAAATATATGATATGATGAGCAAAATAACATCCTCATATGGGCTTTTAATACCCAACATCATATAGAGTTTTGATTCATCCTGACTCACATTTTTGTAGATTCTGGAGTCTGTGGAATCTCAGAGAGAGATGTGACTGCCACGTACGTCTGTCTGATAACCATTGCTCAACGGTGTCTTAGCCCCAACATCTGAAAAAAAAAGAAACTAGCTTTAAATTAATATCCATGACATCCTTGAAGGGCAAAAAAAAGTTACCCAAGGGCAGCAGTGGAGGCAGGAGGAATCCCCAGAGCCTTGCTCAGTTTATCACCTGCCATTTCTATTTGAGGAGATGTGGGCAGCCTCAGCTTTTTATTCTTTTTGATCATTACCTTGTGACCATCTTGATTATGGCAAGAGATGATGCACTGAAGTCCCCAGAAGGGCCTGGAACCGTTTTTACTTCCAACAGATTGTTCCATCCATTGACATTTCTCCACTTGAATTTAAGGCTATCATTTAAAAACAATCCCAATCCTAAACATAAAACCCCACAACCGTGGTTTCTTTATGGCGACTGTTCACTTTTGTGCTCCCTCCTTTGGTAGATTGACAGCAGTAAAGCCCTTTCCCTCAATTCCAACATGGCTTCCATTTCCCAATTCAACTTGGCTTCTAGACTATTTTGTTCATCACAACCATTAGCTGTCTTTTCTATTTCATCTTCTCACTCATCTAGCCATTGTCTACTGAATGTCAAGCACAGGAGGATTCATAGACCAAGAAAATGTTTCTAATTTTAAGGATTTCAGTTTGGTGAACTTCTTTTCTGGTTCCGAATCTTCTCCCTGAGCTCCCTCTAGTGTTGGCTTGAATTTCCAGCTCTTCTCGGTGTAGTTGGCAAACTCCCTTTGTCCTGCTGCTTCTCCCGTTCTGTCCCATCCCACCACATTCAGCATGTTCTGTTTAGCTCATTTACTAGAAAGAATCAGGACTAGGAATGGAGAGGCACTAGCTCTGCCTGGGACAAGATTACGCTGTCATTCATCAGCTTCTCAATCTCGTTAATTGGAAGAGGAGTTGAGCTAATAACTCAGTGATACTAAGGCTCCTCTGCACATTGGTATTACCTGAAGAGCTTCAAAAAAAGTGCTGATAGAGGGCCTCCCGCTCTGCTAGAGAGTCTTTTGTAATGTGTATAAAGTGTGGGAGTTTTAAAAGTCTTCTTGGTGATTCTAAAATGTAGGCAAGGTTGAGAAAAACTGGGCTGAATTGACTTCAGCTTAATCCTTCATCCTTCAAAATAAGAAACTGCATTATAGTAGGACCAGATGGATTTTGGAATCTGAGAGCCCAGGTTAGAATTCCAACCAGTGATAACATCCCAGGGAAACTCACTTCACATTTTGGAGCCTAATTCTGATATGAAATTAATGGAGATTAATGGTATTTACCTGCCAAATATAAAGATTAAACAAAAGCATAACATACAATCATAGACATTAAAGCAAAGATAGTTTCTATTATTCTTCCCTAATACAGTGCCTCTGACATCCTTATATTTGCCAATGGTGCCATCATTATCTCAGTTCTTAGGCTTAAAAAAGTGTTACTGAGTGAGTGCCAGATGGTGGAGCGGGCCTCCCTCCTTCAAGGAGGAGAGGTGAAGGTTTGATTTCACTCACTCAGGGTAATGCCTTCTCAAAGTGGGGTTCACAGATTAGCAGCACTGACATGCCTGTCCCCTTTGGTTGAAATCCCAGCCCTACCTAGACCTTCCGAATCAGGCTCTGCATTTTAACTAGGTCCCCTTGTATGCATATTATAGTTTGGGAAGCCCTGCTCTAAAGCATCTGGCCCTGAGACTCAGTGAAAAGAGACGAATTCAGGTCCCTGGAGTGGTGACCGTTTACAAATTCCAATGTCTTGGTTGGAGATGCCATGGTGAGCCCAAATGAGTCATGGTTGCATTCCAGCTGGCAGTGCTCTAGGGGAAGCCTTGTCACCCCTTTAGATTTTGCCAAATCTCATTAGATCCGCCCTCTGCCTGATGCTGGTTGCTTCACATAGGCTCTAGTGGTTGCCTCAAGGCCACCAGTCACCATGAGAGATATTCACATGTCACGGAAGGGTGATGCTCGCACGCATAGGGGTGGGGCATCTTTAGCTCAGGGAGCCAGGCAACATCTCCTAGGGTCCAGCCAGAGGCCTCTGTATCCCACTCACCTGCAGTACTGACACCCTTTGAATTGCAGGAGCAACTTCCCCCATGGCTTGGGGAGCTTCCTGGGGGGCATTTTCTTGGTGCCTCCTGCCCCTTGGTTCTCCATTTTGGATTCCTTGACCTTTTAAATCCAAGTCTCCAGCAATGATCCCCTCCTGACTACCCCAGTATATAACTCCTGTAAACAAAAAGCCCAAAACACACTGTGTGGAACTGTACTTTCTAGATCCTACATTGCAACAGTGGGGATATTGAAGACACTTTTTCAAAGGACACCTGTGGTCTCACTTGTAACCCTCCCACCCCAGGACGGGGGTAGGTGAGTGTCTCCCATAAAGACTCATGATTTGAAGACAGGTGAAACCCCCGGCTAGAGCCAGGATCATGGGCACACATCTCCCAGAGATTCATTCTTTGCTCTCATGATGTTCATCATACGTGTAGTTACATAATTTTATGAGTCTTTGCTTTATGGAGCTTCCCACTAGCCAGTAGGCTTCCTGAGAGCAGAGCCTGGGCTGGTCTGGTTCATGGCTGGAGCCCCAGTTTTAGGTTCAGTGTGTGGCTCATGGACAGTTTCAATAGTTATTTGTTGTGTGTATGGATGAGTAAATAAGGGAATGACTCCGGTGCTTGGAGGCTGGGATGAGTTCTTGCTCAGTACTGAGGTAGGGGGTTTGTGTCTTTGGGGTTCAAAGGGGGTGAGGTAGGTTTCCCCCACTATAGCCTTGGGAGCAGAATTTTATCTTTAAGACTGGGACTTGGATACTGGGGGCAGTGGCCCTGTTGTCTGGGACACATGAGATGGCCCTTGCTCACCTTGCTCACAGCTCCTGTCCAATCCGTCTCAAGCACAGAGCACCCAGCATGCTGCTGTGCAGGTCCACCCCCAAGGTCAGAGGCTTTGGTTCGCCTCTGGAACTGTGCTGAAACTAGAAGGGCTGACCCTTAGCTCTAGGTATGTAGAATGGCCTATTCTGGGGACACCCGAACCAGTCTGAGAAGGGCAAGCAGAAATGAAGCCTGTGTTTTCAGGACCTTCTTGGTAGAGATCAATGTGGATGATACAGGACAATCCCAATCTCAGCCGCCAAACTCAGGCTCAGCCCAAACCCCAGGAGGCCTGAGGTCCCCAAGGACTCAGTGTCGGTGGGGCCATCTCTTTCCCCCTTTCACATCCTGGCCATAGGCTGTGAGCTCATGATGCCTTGGTCAGTCCCTGCTGTCCAGCCTCAGCACCGTGCTCCCAGGACATCCTCCTAGTTAGTTGCCATTTGTGCACTCCCAATTTCCCACACCACTGAGTATCCAGGTGGATCCTCAGGACTGTACAGGACAGGATGAAGTGTGAGATAGTTCTCATACCTGGCAGAGCAGCAAGATGCAGGGAGCATCAGTATCAAAGCCAAGGCTGTGCATGATCGAGGGTTTCATTGAGGGCAGAACAACACGTTGTCCTAGCACAGCTGGGATTTGCAATATCACTAGCTAAGAGGAAACCATCACACTCACACCATCTTCCAGGGTGGACAGGATGCTTATAAAGTTTAGTGGAGCATTGCCAGATTTTAAGGCTCTCTTAAATGATACCAGGTACACAATTGTGGGCAGACACAGTTTAGGGCTAAGCGAGTTTGGGTAATATCAGTATTGTCTGGACTAAGCAGAGGGAGCATTGCTGAAGATACCGGCCTGGTAAGGCCCTTAACATTTGAGTAGCATTTGATGAAGGCAGGAAAGGATGGAACAGGCAGAGACTTAAGGATAAGCTGGAAGAAGCATGGCATGTTTTGGGGATTGCAAACAGCCTTGTGATCAGACTAGAAAGTGTGTGCTTTGAGTCATGGCTTGTGAATTCAGTCCCTGCTTGTGTCCATAGGAAAGCAATGCCCTGTATGTTTGCATAAGGCATCAGAACTGACAGCCAGTGCATGCTAACATTCCCTTCCTTGTGTGATAGGATGTAATTGCCAGGCATGGGGCCCCACCGCCCCACCACAGGACTCAGCATCAGATAAAGTGAAGCTAAGAAAAATGCTAATTTAGAAAAGAAGAGATGCAACTCTGAACCCCCGTGGCTATTTAAAGTAGTAAAATTATGCTTGGGGGTCCCTTGTATAAAGTATATATTCAAGTAATGAGTATCACAAACTGTAAGCAAACATTGAACACACAGAAGTTTGATTTGCCTTCTTAATATTGGGGAGGAATAAGCAAAATTTGCCTGCTCTTTATTTTCCATGCATTTCTGTGACTCTGTAATGATGAGAGGAGTCAAAAACCTTCTGTTGGTCAAAAACTTCCTTAAACGTGGCGGATGCTTGATAACTGTAGTTCCTGAGGGTGTTTCCCTCACTGGGGAGCAGTTTTTTTTTTTTTATTAATTGATAGCTGTATACATTAATGCAAACATGGGGTACATTGTACTGTTTTCATATACAATTTGAAATACTTTCATCAAACTGGTTAACATAAATATTCATGTCATTTGCTTAGTCATTGTATCAAAACATTTATATTCTA
>CAUYQV010188698.1:0-10633 GCA_963574575.1 Galagoides demidoff
TGGCATCACAGCTCATAGCAACTTCCAACTCCTGGGCTCAAGCGAGTCTCCTGCCTCTGCCTCCCAAGTAGCTGGGACCCCAGGCACCCGCCACAACTCCCGGTCATTTTTTGGTTGCAGTCATCATTGTTGTTTGGTGGGCCCGGGCTGGGGATTCAAACCCGCCACCTTAGGTGTACGTGGCTGGCGCCTTAGCCGATTGAGCCACAGGCGCCGAGCCTGATTATTGTTTTTGTTTTTATTTTTATTTAAGCTGTCTTCTCACATAATTTGAAAATGGCTGCTGCAATTTTAGTGTCATGAACACAAACCTCAATACCCAGAAGATGAAATGACTCAAGTTTTCATGACGATCACATCAGTGTGTTCTTCATTTTGATTAGATCAGTCTAAGTCATACCTACATCTCTGAACAAGCCCCTGCAACTAGGGGAATATCATGCACTGATAGGTGGAGAACTAGGGTGTGAATCTCTCATTCAACCTTGTATTTATCAGGGTTTCAGCTGCACTAGACAAAATTTCAATTCTTAATTACACATGGGAAAATTCTGCCCATCTCTACAGCTACACCACAAATGAGTAAAGATATACTGATACCCACAAACCAAAGACTACCAAGAAAACTTATGCAATCAAATTTATGTGTATCTGTTACTGCAGTAAGAAAGAATGTTCAATATAGAGAAGAGTGATATATCTCAGTAAAAGGGAATCATGAGGAGAATATTATAGAATAGGGACTTGTGAATGGACTTGGTGAATTTGGTAGAGGTTCTGGATTGAGTATTGTCATAAAATAGGGGCATTTTAATGACCCATATCTTAACATTTCTATCTGGAAGAATAAAACTTTTTATCATTGTCAAGTGGAATAAATTCTAGGAAGGTAATCATAAGGTTTACTATATTCTTAATTAAGGATAGAATAACATTTACTCATAATCTAAACCACCCCACACAATATAATAATTGCTGCATACATAGTAAATATCTAATCCATTTGTATTAACTCACATTGAAAATTATTCTTCAGATGAATCATCAGGCCTATGGAATTTTTCATGATTTACTAAAAATTTAGCAATGATGAAAATATCTATTGTTTATAAAATGTTAATTTTTATTGAAAAAATTATAGAGAATTTTAATAGGTTTTATCATTTAGTTCCCAAAGTAACTAATGTTTCTCTGTCATTCCCATTTTGGGATTGAAAAAAGTGGTAAATAAAATAATTTGATCAATGTCATGCAGATAGATATGGTTATATCTGTGTTTTTTCCATTGTACACTACTATTTATTTAGAGAATTACAGACATAAGCCTTCTGAGTTTCTAGAATTCTGGCCTTCAAACATTTTAGCTACAGCAAGATACATAGCGTATGATTTTCTAGATTTTCTAACCAACATTTCATTTCAAAGTAATGTTGGAAACTACATGTAATTCATAGTGTTCTTAAATAAATGGGAAATATTAACATACTAATCCACAACCTGCTTCCTTATAACTGATGAGTCATAATAGAGACCAAGTTTACTTCATTGTATATGGAAAAATAAACCACTAGAAAAATGGGACATTTTCTTTGGTTGCCCAGTATTATAAGCTACTGCATTTTTCATAATCTCAGCATTAATCTCAATATTAATCTTTGAAAGTGTTTTATGTTTAGTTTGTGCTTATTCCCTTGATTGAAGCCATTTTCTTACAATGCAAATGTCATACTTCAGCATTGACTCTATTTCCTTCCCCCATTGGTTTTAGGGTAGTTTCATTGGTGTGATGAATAAGTTCTGATACATTTGTGTTTAACCTAAATATGTATTTTGCTGAACAAATTCATACAAATGCAAAATGTATGATTTTTAAATACGTAAGTTCAGTCTCAATCAAGTCTTAAAATCATGGAGAAATTGTTGATTCTGTCAGAGACTGAGAATAAAAAGAAATGACTACAGACTGCAGAGAATAATTGCCAAAGACTTTTTTTTATTTAACATATCCAGACTTTTTATTCCTGCTGCATGAGATTTTTTGCCTTACTGTATGAAAACATATTTCTTATCCTATTCCTATGACCAAGAAATGGACTATGGCAGTATGAGAGAGTGTAATTTTAAAAATTCTCTATGATGTCTTCTAAATCAGAGAAAATATGATCTAAAAATAAATGAACCCTACCTCTTCTACCCCTTCTGCCTTTTGAGAAGCTCTTTTCAACAATTCAAATTTCCTTTGTAAATTCATAATTTTAAATACTACTGCTTTATTCTTCAGTGGCTTTGTATGCTATCCCAGAAAATAATAAATGTAAATGCATTATTTAAACTACCTGTAATTCATTCTGCAACAGAGGTTTAAAGGGAATGACAGGTTAAAGCTACTGATTAAGATGTAAAATTTGAGGGATTACATGCAACTTTGACATTTTTTTACTTTAAGAAGAGTTCGTATGGGCACAATTTTTATGGAGAGTAACCAGGGAGGACCTGATGAGCTATTTAAACTTTAATTTTTAAGGTACAAATAACAGAAGAAAATTATTCTAAAGTTTCCTTTTTTTTATTCCAGGGGGATAAAAATTATTGACTTTTTATGCTATTCAGTCACAATAAGCAAATAAGACCGTTTCTGAACATTAGTGTGTAGTTGCTTTTCTTGTCCGTTAAAAGAAAATCTCATACATAAGCTTAACTCTTAATATGAGTTTCCTTTAATATGTGACAAAAAAGTAATAATATATTTTTTAATTATAATATAAAAATAAGTTGCTTTTGAACATCTGTTTAGAGAATAGAACAATGGTGTGTTTCAATTATTACTGACAAGGAAAATGATGTTTGTGGAAACATTTTAATCATTTTAATTGCTGATAGTTTGATGGAAAACTGTCTCTCCAAAACATATGTTTTCTATTGTCTGAATCATATTTCTCCATCTCAGCAGGGAATTAACTCAAGCTGATATTACTATAGTATCAGAAAGATTTATTGATATTTATTTCCTAGCAAAGAGATATGATTTCTACTAAGTCTGAATTAGAAGATACCTGAAAGGTAAATGGCAAATAATTTTACTAATGGCTATCAGATATTAAACAATTAATTTATATAATTTACAGTAATTATTTCATTGTTTTTATTTCAACATTTTTTAAAATGTGAAATAAATCATATCAAGTTCTTTTGGGGGCTGGAATCATCATGTATATCTTCATGGCTTGAAAATTATGACAAATACCTACCTTTATTAGTGGAAGTTTCTTTCTCAAAGCTTAGACATGAGCATTTTAAAACTACTATAAAATGAGAAAAATCCTTCGCTTAAAGTTTATTTCCAATCCTGAATGTGACGCTTATTGTAAAAAATGGTGCACATTCTCTTGGCATTGCCTAAAACAAAATTTAGAATCTTTCATCATCAAAAGCATTTATGAAGTGTCTTCATGTGTGTAACTCTTGGCAAGCTACTATACAAAATGATTAAACAGAAAAGCTGCTCTCAGCCAGAAGTAGACTATCTATAAATTAGTGTCACCTCTGAGCTATGCCGATGAACAAATAGAAACCAATTATGAAAGCTTGTTATTAAAACAATGTTCATTAGAAATCTTCCATTTCCTACCTGTATGTCAGGCTGAAGTATATGTAGCAAGGACGACCATGGGGCCAAGCCCAACTCAAATTTACAATGCAATGGTTGGTTATTGGAAAGCATCAGTAGAA
This sequence comes from Galagoides demidoff, assembly GCA_963574575.1. Lineage (NCBI taxonomy): Eukaryota > Metazoa > Chordata > Mammalia > Primates > Galagidae > Galagoides > Galagoides demidoff. Next base: position 3,730 of record CAUYQV010188698.1, read on the forward strand.
TTGAATCCCATACTTGCAGCTGTCTAAAAGGATACAATATTAAGTTGTTAATTTTTGATCTCTCTGCTTTTTTGATGTAGCCATTTAAAGCCATAAAATTCCCTTCAGGACTGCTGTCACTTTATCCCAAAAGCTTTCAGACTGGTTTTTATTTTCATTTTTTCAAAAATCATAAATTTCTGTATTTATTTCCTTATTGACCCAGTAGTAATTCAAGAGCATGTTGTTTAATATTCATCTATTGCACAGTTTGTGAATTTTCTCTTTGTATTGATTGATTTCTTCCTTTAATCTACTGTGGCCTAAGAAGATACTTGATATGATTTTGAGTTTTTAAATTTTTTAAGGCTTTATTTGTGGTCTATTATAGAGAATGTTCCTTGAATGAATGTTCCAATGAAAGAATGTATATTCTGTAGCTGTTGGGTAGAATGTTCTGTAAATTTCTATTAAGTACATTTGGTCTGAAGTACAATTTAAGTCCAATGTTTCTTTGTTGATATTCTGTCTCAATAATATCCCTAGTGCTGTGAATGAGGTGTTGAAATCCCCCACTATTATTGTGTTGCTGTCTCTTTCTTTAGGTTTTGTGATATTGGTGCTCTTGTGGTGGATGAATATATATTTAGGATTGTTGTATCCTCTTGCTGGAATTCATCCCTTTACCATTATATGTGTATAATAAACTTTGTCGTCATTTTTTACTGTCTTTGATTTAAAGTCAGTTTTAATTGATATAACTATAATTACTCCTGCTCAATTTTGGATTTTCATTTGTGTGGAATATCTCTTTATGGGTAAGGTAAGTTTCTTGAAAACAACATATAGATGGATTTTTTTAAATCCATTCTGCCAGTCTATATCTTTTCAGTGAAGAATTTAATCTATTTATATTTAAGCTTAATATTGATATGCGAAGCTTTGTTTTTTCTTATAATAATTATATGTTTTTAAAATTTTTATTTTCTTCTGTGTTATTATTATTTTTTTTCTCCAAGACAGAATCTCACTCTGTCACCCTGGTAGAATGCCGTGGTGCCATAGTTCACAGCAATCTCAAACTCTAGACCTCAAACAATCCTCCTACCTTAGCTGCACTAGTAACTGGGACTAAGGTGCCTGCCACAATATCTGGCTAGTTTTTCTATGTTTAGCAGAGACAGTGACTCTTGCTCGGGCTGGTCTTGAACTCTTGAGATCTTGAGAGCAAGTGATCCACTCACTTCAGCCTACCAGAGTGCTAAGATTATAGGCTGAGCCACTGCACCTGCCCCTTTTGTGTCTTTTTGTCTTTGTGGTTTGCTGAACTTATATGTCATATTGCTATTTTTTTCTCTTCCTTTTTTGTGTGTTTTACTAGACCTTTGAATTATATGTGTTCATGTGTTTCTATGATGGTGAATTTCCTTTAATTTCAGTGTTTAGGACACCTTTAGCATTTCCTTTAGGGTCAATCCAGTGGTGATGAATCCTCTCAGTGTTTGCTTGTCTGGAAAAGATATTACTTCTTCATTTATGAAGCTTATTTCGGAAGAATACAGAATTCATGGCTGTCAATTTTGTTTTTAAAAGTACTTTGAAAGTACCATCCTATTCTCTTCTAATCTGTTAAGGTTTTTGCTGAGAAGTCCACTGGTAAGCTATTGGGGTTCCTTTATAGGTAACCAGATGTTTTTCTCTTGCTAATTTAAAATTATTTTTATTGACTTTAGTTATTTTGTTTACAATATGCTGTGGTGAAGTGCTTTTTGCAATGTATTTGCCAGGGGATTATTTGACCTCCTGTATCTGAATGCCTATCTCTTTTGCTAGTCTTGGGAAGTTTTCATTAATTATTTTCCTAAAGAGATTCTAAACTTTTTGATCTTTCTTCTCCCTTGGGAAAACTGATAATTCATAAATTAGATTACTTTATGTAGTCCTAGTTGTCTCAAAGGCTTTACTAATCCTCTTCTTCTCTACTTTTTTGTGATTTGATTGTGTCAAAAGACCTGCTTTCATGTCTGATATTCTTTTCCTTGTCCTAGTCTATCATTGAAGCCTTCAAATGTTTTATTTTTTTATTTTCAACTCCAAAATTTATATTCATTTGCTGTGTTTTATTTTTTTGTGCAAGGTGGCAGCAGTGGTAGTAAAGCCACCTACTAGAAGACTGGTGATTTTTCTTGTGATTGTTGGTAGCTCCAGTGGATTGCAAAGGCTAGTCTATAGTCTCACAGCGGCCCATAACCTGACAGGTATTGTCCTAAGTATGTTTAGGAGATCTTGGTCTCCCATATCTCCTTCTTGTTCAGTGGCAGCTGCAGCCAGTTCTTGAATTTAGCCCAAGGGTGGGATATAGCTCAGCATTAAACTCTCAAAATGGTGTTGGCTATGGGCTAGTTATCAAAGAGGGCAGGGCTCCTTTCAGACAAGAAGTATGGACAAAATACTGTTGGGAGTGTGGTCTACTTACCTCTCAGTCTTATAGGAGCCTGTAGCAAGGTGGTAGGAATTGTCCCAAGTGTGTGTAAGAGAGCTTGGGCAGAAGCTACCACTGTGTCAGTCCAAGATTACCCTACAGGAAGGGTGCAACCTAACTTTAACTATAGAATGCTGGGCCTTTGACCAGAGAGGTTGGTGCCCCTTGCAGGCAAACATCATGGGCAAGATGTTGTACAGAGTGCTATCCACTCATGTCTGGGCCTCACAGCAGCTTATACTGCTGGTGAGAAATGTTTTAGGTGTATGTAGGAGAGCTTGGGCTTTCCTGTCCCTCCTATGATTGTTTCTTTATGGTGTAATTTAACCAGTTTCTCTATTCTCTGAGTGTCCCATAAACTGGAAATTAAATCTAAGGTATTTGTTAGACTTAGGATAATTTTTTTTTTACTATAACACTACATAATTTGTATTGCATGTTGTGGCATATGACATGGGATATAAATCCTAGTTGTCTTACTATTGGTGGTATTCACTAATTACTTAAGGAAGTAGCAACCAGATGTCCCTATTACAAGATATGTAGATACATATATGTACATATTTACCTTTGAAAATATAATTTATGACATGATGTTTTACCATTATGTAAATATGACATTTCCCATCAACATTTTACTTTATGACTTTATTGTCTACTGATGATATTTTCTTCAATTAATTATTTTTATTGCAAGTTTACAAATATATATTCTACGCTTACTACCTTACTCCACTGATAAAGGTGAATGACAATTTTACCTAAAAAGACAGAGTACATTTTAATTTGCTATTCTGTTACCAACTGTTAGAGTAAAGAGTAAGAGTCTTTTTCACTGTTTGCAATTTAGTTTGTTTATGCTGCCTTCTTAGTATCTTTACAAACCCATGAATATTTATCTATTCAATGTGTTGCATTATAATCATTATCCTTTTAACATTCAAATGATGACAAATATGGAGAATGTTATTTTCTTCAAGTTGGCTTTTGTGTCTTTTTGACATTCTTTCAATTGCATGCTTATCTAGAAAAATTCAAAATACCTCTAATAATTTCTAATATATATCCAATTCACTTTGTATTTTCCCTGTTCTGCACCTAGAATCAACCATTTCTCAAAGGAAGATTGATTCATTGCAGTCCAAAATGACGTTTAGAGATAAACATTAGTAGATTAAGTATGATTTCTATCACTAGCACGCCATTGCTTTTAGGACTTCTCTGAGTACAGAACCAGATATTAAATTACACACTTAAACTCCTAGCTCAAAATAAAATTTTACACTAGTTTTTCCTATAGTTTTATAATTTATATTACTATTTCTTTTCTCATATGTTAAAATTTTAGGAATATAACTCCTCTTTTGGTTTTCCTATTATATACATAAAGTTGTCTCAAAATTACAATAACTATTATACCAAAAATAAAACTATTATTAGGGTTTTTAAAATTTTTTTTGCAATTTTTGGTCAGGGCTGGGTTTGAACCCACCATCTCCACTGGTGCCCTACTCCTTTGAGCCATAGGTGCCACTCTATTATTAGGTATTCTTTAGAATAATCTATTTTTTTTACTAGGAATTACCACCTATGCAAATACATACAGTATATTTCCTCATTACTTATGGAAAGGTAACAAAATATCTGCAGCTTTTGTTTTTATCAGAAATAATCTTATAGATGCCCACTGATCAATACACGGACATTTTCTTCATTCTTTCTATCATTATGTGGGAATTTCATATTTAACATATAATCTATTAAATGAAAGTTGAATTATGTTTGGATATTTGTTGCTCAGTAATGTTGGTTTATAGATTTTTGTTTGTTTCAAATGTTTTCATCCTTTGATATTAAGTACGGGTAGTTCCCAAGTTGCAAACCTCCAATTGGTGAATGACTCACAGTTACAAACAAAGACTTCTACAGGTAATAGGTAAATGTACCTGTTCCAACTTACATACACATTTAAGAACAAATCTGAAGAACCTATTTCATTTATAACCTGGGGACCACCTGTATCAATATTGTCATTTAATATTAAGTAAAAAACAGATTTGTTCCCAATTGAACAGTAAATATGGGCATTCTCTATAAGAAAACGATAGTCTAACTTTATAATCCTCAAGGGCTGTTATTTACTGACTTGGATTCACTCTAAATTTACATATATAAATGCTAGCCTTCAGTAACTCAGAAGACTGTGTTTGAAAACTCAGAGTATCTATGTATTCAATGCAATTTCTGTCAAAATCCCATTGACATTGTTTACAAAAATAGGGAAAAAAATTCTAGAATTCCCATAAAAAATCAAGGAGCCCTGAAAAGTTGAAACAACTCCCCAAAAGTGAACAAAGTTGAAAGCATCACATTTCCTAATTTGAATATTCATCACAACTCTATAGTACTTCAGAAAGTAAGATACTGGCACAAAGGCAGACATATAGACATATAGGACAATGGAACAGTCTAGAGAGCATGGAGGTAAATTTATACATGTATGATCAACTAATCTTCAGCAAGATTGTCAAGGTTACCCTCTGTGTAAAATTCAAAAGGTGGTATTGAGACAATTGTATATCTACATGTAAAATAATGATTGGAACCTTTATGCAATACACAGGAAACAACACAAGATGAAACGAAGAGGTACATATAAGATCTGAAAATGTAAAACCCTTGTGAAAGACCAGAGAGGAAATGTTTTATGACATTGGTCTTGGCAATGATTTCAAAAATATAACATCAAAACTACTGGTCACCAAAGCAAAAATAGATAATGGGACTACATCAAACTAAAAATCTTCTGAACAACAGAAGAAACTATCAATGCTGTAGAAATGCAGCTTACAGAATGGAGAACATATTTGAAAACCATCTGTCTAATAAGGGTTTAATTTCTAAAACATATTAAGAAAGTGTTACAACTCAATATTAAAAAACAGTACTATTAAAAATGGTCTGAGGACTTGGATAGACATCTCATAGAGAATACATGCAAATGGTCAGTATGTACACATACATGAAATGATGCTCAATGTCACTAATCATCACTAAGAAGAATTACCCAATCTCTATTACCAAGGCTGTTGGTAAGACAAAAATAATAATTAAAGAAAACATTGGCAAAGTTATGGAGAAATTAAAATCCTAGTATAAATGTAGGAATGCAAAATGGTGTAGCCATGATGAAAAATTAAAATAAAGAATGTGTCAAGTTCCTGGCCAATGAGCATGGAACACTCATGTTCACTGTAGCATGAGTAGGCAAAATTTAAAAACAACCTAAATGTCCATCAAAGGATAAGTGTATAAAAACTAGACACATACAGGGCTTTTTTCTTGTTGTGACAATGGTGCCTGTTAGCTGTCTACAGCAAATGCATCATGCTCTGTATTCTATATCTTGGTCTTAACTCTGTGTATCTGTCCTTCTCTTTTTCAATAAACCTTGTTTCACACTTCCCTCCCCCCCAAAAAACTATACACCTGAATGGAATACTGTTCACCTTTATAAAAGAAGGACATTCTGGAATGTGCTACAACAGGGATGAATGAGGACATTGTGCTAAATGAAATAAGCCAGGCACAAAAAAGACAAATACTGTATGATTGTTCTTAGATAAGATATGTATATAGCAACATCTGTTAAAGCAAATAAATCTGTTATTTGTTAAAGCAAATAGATTTATGGTTGCCAGGGCCTGAGGGGAAGGGGAAATAAAGAGTTACTCATTGACATGTATAAAGTTTCAGTTACACAAGACAAATACGTCCTGGAAATCTGCTAACCTGGTGTCCACATATAGTACTGTATCTGTATTTAAAAAGCTAAGTGAACTTACCACAATAACATTCCAAAAATGAGTTAATTATCTTTAAATGAGGTCTTTGGCTTGGGCTGTAATCTCATATGACTGGTGTTTTCCTAAGAATAGGAGATAGGACATAGGTACAGACAGAACAAAGATGAAATAAAGACACCAGATAGGGGTAAATTATTGTCTTCCATTTTCTGGTGAATACATTTCTTTACTTGTCTCTGTTAATGTTTAGTAAAAATATTATAAGCAACATTTTAAATGCTTTTTTTTTAAATATGACATCTTATTTTATATATACTCTGTACTAGTATTTATATTTATATGCTAATTCGGTATATATCTTGGTTAGAGTATGTTGAGGTTGTCTCTATCTCACAATTTACTTTTTATTATTCACATACAGAAACACTTCTTCTTAATAACTTATCTCAGTGTTTTATTCACTTTTCTTGTCTTATTCTAGACTGACAACTTTTATATTTTAATTAGAGGTTTATTGATTTACATTGATTACACTTACTAGTGTGGGTGAATTCACCTCTATTTCCTACTTTCTATTATATTTTCTCCTCTATTTGCATTTAGTTGATCAATTGTGTTCTTTTCCTGTTTTTGCATT